>JAECWI010000441.1:0-26811 GCA_018150345.1 Drosophila equinoxialis | reverse complement strand
GGTTCCATTAGGTTTAAAAATAAAAGAACGGACACGTCTGTGTCGTTTGATTGTAGTTTTTAGATTGATTCTTTATTCCAAATTATTCTTTTGCTTAAGCTAATTTTACATATATATTCTTATGCTGCGACTTATCCGACAGCTACAAAAGAGAGAAAGAGTGTCAGTACATACATACATACTGTTGGAGCGCATGCATCAAAGTGCTTGGTCATCGGTCACACGCTGGCCTGGCTCTAGCTCATGTTGTGTCATGTCATGTTGTGCATACAGTGCTTATATGAATATATGTATGTGCATATACAAATGCATTAATTGTATGTTTATGTGAATATGTTTATGTGAATACTTCAATGTATACACATGAACGTATTCAAGTGCACAATTATATTTTAATGCGTATATGTTTAATTGTTTATACTTGCAACAAAGTTACAAGTTACAAGTTGAGCTTATTGTATCGAATGATTATTTGTATGAATCTACTACAATGTATTAGCTCTAGAATTACCACAGTTATCTAAGTAACTGTTAACGATCTAAGGAACCATAACTTAAATAATGGGCCTGTTCGTAGCGGGGCGGAAGGATCCAAATAGGTCACAAGTGTTTGGCGGGTGCCAATTTCTTCAGGGGTATGGTGAGTGAGGAATGAAATTGAAACGCGCGCAAAACTTCGTTTATAATTAATTTTGGTTTATTTATTTTCTTTACAAAATGTCCCGACACACACGAAAATGTTTCGGGTTGGAAAAAATACAATATCGGAAAAAAAGCACAGTGAAAGAACGGGTGTTCGGGTTAGATGCTCGTACTGGATTGAATATGGCGATTTACTGGAGAACCCTTCGTCACCTTCCTCAGTATGACCGAATTCGGTTTTTGGAAAAAACCCTACCCCTCACACTCTGCTGTTCACCCGGTGGCGTGAACATACCGCCCCCTTGCAACAAGTTGCAATTGCCTCGCTGGACATGTCTAAGGATGGGGGATGGCAGCGTTCTGGATCGCCAAGACACGGGTGGAGATGGAGGGGGAACTTTGGATGTAGATGGAGTAGGCGGCGCGATGACTGATGACCTCTGGATAGAAGTCCGAATGAAAGGCGGGTGCCTTTCGGGTCTTTGCTCTTTGGACGCTTTGGGTTCGATGTACGCGACTGAGCTGGCGATGTGCAAGAGCGTGTGGTGTTGCTTGCCACATCGATGGCATCCTGCTGTGCTCCTGCAGGAACCATTGGAATGCTCATGAGCCAAACAGTTTGGGCAGTATCCGTTGCTCAAGACTACCCGTAGCCTGTCGTCAGTTCGTAGTCCCGTGCCCCTTGACAAACGCGGCACCTGAAGCAATTGGAACTGCGTTCTAAATCGGATGGTGCTGCTGCCCGAGACCTTCTGGGTTTTCCAGTAACGGACCCACAGAGAACCCATCCGAACATCGTCTCGATCCCCACGAAAGAATCACCAACATTCTTGATGATTCGTTCCCCGAGGATAGTGGGAAGGAGCTCGGCTCCAAGCACCAAATCCACAGGAGCTTTTTGGTGAAATTGCGGATCAGCGAGCGGAAGGTCAAGCGAATCCTGCTTCACCTTATTCGGCGCAGGACGGAAGTGCTTCAGCTACACTAGGCAGCACCACGGCGACTGCTTCGAACTGTCGCAGCGGTTCGTCAGGAGGAGAAATCTGTAAGCGGCACATTTTGTCGCCGCTACCCGCATCGCATTGCCCAATGCCGCGAATGCTAGTTGATACCTTGCAGCTTGGAGGATTAATCAATTCAAACATTCTTTGGGAAATAAAGGATGCTTCGGATCCCATATCAATCAAAGCGCGGATTTGAAACTGCTTGCCACGATGATGAATAGTTACCCTCGCAGTACCCAGGGGGCCAGTGTTGCGAGTGGATGCGAAGTAACTTCCCACGTTTACATAGGGGCTGCTGGAAGAATCGGAGAACGCAGGATTCGGAATTATACAAGCATCAGGTGCTGAGCTCTCTTGCACTTGAGTGGAAAAGGCCTGAGTTCGTGCCGTAGGTTTTCGGCTCACGGATGTAAAGCCCTGACCGCTAGAGCTTGGTTGAAGGACATCTGTGGCCTCTAGTACACGGTGGCGATCAGTTAGGAATCGATTCAGGTCGTCCCAGGATGAGACGGAGGTCTTATTTGGAACGGACTGTTCCCACAACAGAAGGGTGGCTTTGGGCATTTTGCTCGTACAGATTGCTATGAGAAGGATATCCCAATTGTCTGTACGAGCCCCGGAAAGCTCAAGACCGGTTAAGCAACCTTGAATTGACGTCTGCAGTTCTCTCAACGCTTTGCCAGACTCTTTTGGTTACAGCTGGGATCTGTAGAAGCTGCTTGGCTTGGCTCATAATCAATAATCGATTATTTTCGTATCGCGCAGTGAGGTTATCCCACGCGGACTAAAACCCCTTCATTGGTCAAGGGTGACCTAGAAACAATGGCTCTGGCTTCACCGCGAGTTTGGCAACTTAAGTGGTACAGTTTCTCCACTTGTGTTAGGCTTGGATTATGGATAAAAATCGCGGTAAACAAATCACGGCCAAGCCAGGCTGTCTCCGTTGAAGATTTCGACTTCACACGGGGGACTGTGTGGCTTTGATGGGTGGAATCGACGGAGAGTCTGACTGGTGGGGGAACCGTTTTCGCTGACAGCTGCTCGATTCGCTCTCCAAACAAAGTCCCGCCTCGAACATATACCATATAACAATATTCATGTTTAGCTTTAATTGTAGCTATGTGCTTCGGACTATCTTCCTTCTTTTGAGCCGTCAAGGCCTTATAACATCGTGAAAACTCTGCCTCGACTTGTGCCCAAAGCGACTTAAGCTGGTCTAAGTGTATTTTAATGGAGACGAGTGGCACATCGTCCGCTAAAGCCTGGGCCTCGAGAGCCTCGAACGCCGTTAATGCCTCGCACACGGCAACAAAGTCGGAAAGAGACATCGTAGAGTGTTCTCTGAGCTATTACGAATCGAGTAAAAACAAAAAACTGCTTGGAATTAGAGCTCTCAAGCGAGGAGATCGAAACGAAGCTGTAAGTGGACTGTATAATTTAAGGATAGAGGAGTGAGAAGGAAAAATGTCTCCTCGTTTTAATGAACACAATGGATAAATGAAATTAGAAGAATTTATAATTTTCCTCGCAGTTGTGTGAATAATTATAAGGATATATAATCACTTGGATATTAAAATTTATACAATGTGTAAATTTGTTGAAATTTATAAGAGTATAAAAAAACAAAAAATATGGAGAAATTGAGATCAGTAGGATTACTTTTCAATGGAGGGCAAAAAACTCGGAATTAATTTTCGTTAAACGGACTAGATAAATTTCATGGATCTGTGAGGAAAAAAATCAAAAATGCTCCAAGACAAAATACTAATTCCATATAAATAAAATTGTACTTATTTTTCGTTAGAAAATATTTTGCGAATTAAATTCAATCAGTCGATTGAAATATTTTTTGCACAATACGAAAATCACGATGGAAAAATGGATGTCGTGACCGAGCCACGGCTTGGCTCAAGTGTCTGCACTGATGAGATTTGAGTGTCAGCACTGATCGGGAGTCAGCTGTTCTGCCGTTGTTTATGTTTTATGAATTTAATTAATTTTAAATTGTTTAACGAAGATCACGATTTCCTGCTTTAATTATGTAGGTTTCGAATTATTAAATTGCGGAGAGCCAACCGGAGTGGCTGCAATTTATTTTGTGTGGGTGGAATCAAATTGTATGTGGACATATGTACATATATGTACATACATATGTATATATGTAAGTATGTCGTATGAGTGTGCTTACCGCGGCAAAAATTATTACATATGTATGTATGTATGTACATACATATATATGTATGCATATACAAAGTATTGGGCATAAATAATTTATGCCGCTGGACTAATGATCAGACCGTGGAGTGTGCTTTACACTTTAAGGAAAGGTAAGTGGTACTTTATAAACACTTTTACTTGCAGGTTAGAAAACAGCTGTTTTTACATGTACGTATATATATGTATACATACATATATGTACATACATATGTATTGTTATGCAATTGGACTTTTAGACATTCAGAATTTAAAAGAATGGGAAAAAGGCACTTCATAAACCATGTAACCTTTGGAACAGGTCAGGTATGCACATACAAATATACAAAAGTGTGTAGGTCGCTATGGAAGAGCGGGAAACCTCACACTTTTATAAGTTTGCAATGGGGTATAATGTGAATGAGATTTTTATTAAGAAATGTTATCAGGAATTCCGCCGATGCAAGCTGGAAGAGCGGAAGGATATCCGGCTCGAAGGACCAATGCTCGTAGCGGGGCGGAAGGATCCAAATAGGTCACAAGTGTTTGGCGGGTGCCAATTTCTTCAGGGGTCTGGTGAGTGAGGAATGAAATTGAAACGCGCGCAAGACTTCGTTTATAATTAATTTTGGTTTATTTATTTTCTTTACAAAATGTCCCGACACACACGAAAATGTTTCGGGTTGGAAAAATACAATATCGGAAAAAAAGCACAGTGAAAGAACGGGTGTAGATGCTCGTACTGGATTGAATATGGCGATTTACTGGAGAACCCTTCGTCACCTTCCTCAGTATGACCGAATTCGGTTTTTGAAAAAACCCTACCCCTCACACTCTGCTGTTCACCCGGTGGCGTGAACAGGGCCTTTTACGGTTTCACTTTTAATTCGTGTGTACTTATACATGCATGGCTTAATCTTTGAGACAAGCATATAACTACTGGTAGGATCAAGCAGAATAATGTTATTATTTAATGTGTTGTTAACACATAATTATATGATTTTTAACAAACAAATACGTTTATATATTTAAAGATACTTGACAATATGATATACTTTTAAATAAAATAAATATATTGTTTTTGGTAACATTTTACGAATGCGGCCAAAATTTAATAGCGTTCATTTTCGTTTTTCATTAATTGAATATATATATAATTGTAATTGTAATTATTGATTTTTTATCGATAATTATCATTGTGCTGTTTATTTAAATTTTTATATACATTTTTTTTTTTTTGTTGTTTTTTTTGCCTTGTGTTTATTTTGGCTTTTCAATGGCTTGTTGTCTACCTACTTGCAAGCATTCTGATCGTTTTGACGATCATTATTGAGCAATATCGCGTTGGCTTTGCGATAATCTTATTCACTTAAAATGTGCTGGTCTCAACGGCCGTGATTACGGCAAATTTTCTGGTTTGTCTGTGTCTAAGCCTGAGCTTGGCTTAATGCGCTGGCCTTGCCCATCTTGTGACAGCCAGCAGCTTGATTTTAGCCGAATGTACAGGGATCTTCATTTAAAGTTTCTTTCTCTAAATAAAATGGCCAAACAGCTGTCTAATGAGTGTGACTCTAGCATACATTTAATGTCGCAATTCAAGTTTGATCCACCTTCTAAGGAATTGTCCAAGAAATGTACCCTTGAGTTGCCTTATAAGCAGTCGCCCGCACTTTCTATTACATCTTCTCCCATTTTACTTTCGCCTACACCATCTTCTTGTCCCTCTTTATGCTCTTCTTTTCAGAATGATGTACCCACTACAAGCCCTGGTGTACCTCAATCTATCCCCAACGGGAACTCTGATCAATTACTGGATCATGCTGGCTTTCAATCACTTGCGGATCCCAATGCTCCTCCGCCTCCACTAACTGTAGTGCCTCATCGTAAACAATTATTTATCTCTAGGCTTGCTCCAGATTCAGAATCGTCTGTGGCAGCTTACATTGGTAATATATGCCCAGCTAAGGTTTTAATTCAAAAGTTTAAGTTTTCTAGGCCTCGCGAAATTTCCTCTTTTAAAATTACTGTACCAAATGAGTATTTCTCAGCTATGGTTGACCCTAACTTTTGGCCAGAGGGCCTAGTTGTACACGAATTTGCGCCCAATAAACGCTTCCGCCCTTTGCCTGTCCACCTTTCTAATGTATCTTCTGCTTCAAAAAACTAATAACGTCTAGTCTTTGCATTCACTATCAAAATGTAAGAGGACTTCTTATCAAGCTCTCGAAATTATTCTGTGATAGCCAAAGCTTTTCGGCTGACATATTAGCTTTCTCTGAAACTTGGCTTAATTCCTCTGTTTTGGATAATGAAATTCTTTCTAATAATTTTGTTTCTTATAGGCTTGATCGTGTTGGTCGACGTGGCGGTGGAGTGCTCATTGCTGTCAACTCGAATCTGTGTTCAAGTGTTGTGCCGATTGATCTCCCCTTAGGTGTTGAGTTTATTTGCGTCGAAGTTACATGTTCTAACTTTAGCTTATATATCTCTTGTTCATATATTCCTCCAACTTCTGATATCATGATCTACATGCACCATGCTGATGCTTTGCGAACTATTTTTAGTCGTCTTAAAGATCGTGATTTTTTTATAGCTTTAGGTGATTTTAACTTGCCTAATGTTTCTTGGCTTGCTGATAATAATCTATCTTTCTTAATTCCTTCATCTCAACATGTTTTTCTTGATAGCCTACTTGAATGTCCGCTATATCAGTTGAATTCTTTTCTTAACTCTTCTAAAAGAATCCTCGATCTTGTTTTTGTCTCTGATCCCACTGTTAGTGCTGTATCCCAAACACAGCCCCTAGTGAAGCCTGAAGATACTTATCACCCTACCATTTAAATTACTATTTCTTACAATTCCGTTAATAATTCATTCAATAACATCTCAAATTCTCGTCGCAGATGTTTTCGTAAAACAAATTTCAATCTTCTTAACAGCTTTATTTTCTCTTTTGATTGGTAATTTCTATTTGAGTGCTGTGATATAGATTGTGCAGTAAATTTTTTCTACTCTGCTCTTAATTCTCTAATTGATAAATGCGTTCCTTATGTGAATGTCTCTACCGTCTCCAGTGCGCTAGTCTGGTTTACATGTAGGCTCTCTAATCTCCGTAATATGAAATCGAGATATTTTAAAAGATTTAAAAAAACTGGTTCGCGACTTGACTATGCAAATTATTGTGTAGCCAAATCTCAATTTTGCCTTTTAAATACTCAATGTTACAATAATTATATCGTTCGCTGTAAGGTTGAATTTTATAAGAACCCCAAAAGATTTTATAACTTTGTTAATTCCAAAAGACGCTCTAATTTACTACCTTCCACCTTCAGACTTAATGACCAGACTGCTAATTGTGATTCAGCTATTGCAGATCTGTTTGCTAAATTCTTTCAGTCGACTTATTCTACTACTGCTTCGGATCCCACACCTTATCCCTTCACAATTCCACATTTAAATTGTATGTTTTTTCCTAATATTACTGAAGACTGTATTATCTCTAGCTTGTCATCTATGACGTCTTCCTTCGTACCCGGGCCTGATAATATACCTAGTTGCATCCTTAAAATGTGTTCGATTTCCCTATCTAAGCCTTTATTTCGGTTATTCTTTATATCGAGTGAGACATGTCGCTTCCCTGATATTTGGAAGGAGTCTTTTATTATTCCGCTTTTTAAAAAGGGTAAAAAATCGGATATTTCTAACTACCGTGGCATTGCCAAACTTTCGGCAATACCTAAGCTGTTTGAGAAAATTATTACGTCTTCCCTTCAACACCTATCCAGATCCACTATTTCTGCTTGTCAGCATGGCTTCATGAAAGGTCGTTCGTCGTTTACCAACCTTTTAGAATTGACTACCCTTGTACACCATGGCTTCTGTAAAAAGTGTCAAACTGATGTTATTTATACTGACTTTAGTAAGGCTTTCGATACGGTTGATCATTCCTTGCTTCTCATGAAACTTAACATCATGGGTTTTTCCCCGAAACTATTGGCTTGGTTAAAGTCGTATCTTATTTGCAGAACCCAAAAGGTGTCTTTTCGTTCCTCGATATCTAAAACTGTTCGAGTTACGTCAGGTGTCCCCCAAGGCAGTCATCTGGGCCCACTGTTATTTACCTTGTTTATAAACGATTTGCCTTTGGCCTTGGCTCATTCACGCGTGCTCATGTTTGCGGATGACGTCAAGATTTGTTATTCATATAATGATCCTTCTTTCCAACAGTACTTGCAATCAGATCTGGATGCGTTTTGTGTTTGGTGTCACGTTAATAAATTACACCTTAATGCCTCTAAATGCTCTTTTATGACTTTCAGTTGTTTGTCGCCGTTCCTAGCTCATTACTCTATTAAGTCTGTTCTGTTAGATTGTGTACCATCATTTAAAGACTTAGGCGTTATGTTTGACCCAAAACTTTCTTTTAATGTTCATATATCTTCAATTGTCAATAGAGCATGCAGTCTTCTTGGCTTCATTAAACGTTGGGCCAAAGAATTTGATGATCCATATGTGACAAAGGTTTTATACACTTCGTTAGTTCGCCCTACTCTAGAATATTGCTCACCAGTGTGGAACCGTCAATATGATGTTCACCAGCGTAGTATTGAATCGGTACAGAAGCAATTCCTTAAGTTTGCGTTACGCGGTCTTAATTGGGACCCGAATCTTCGCCTACCTTCTTATTCTGACAGACTTCTTCTTATTAATCTCCCTTCACTTTAAAACCGTAGGCTCGTATTTGGGATTCTCTTTCTACATAAAGTAGTCAACGGCGAAGTCAGTTCTACCAATTTACTAGATACGCTATATTTTTTGTGTTCCCTCACGTCGGACCAGAAACTTTTTTCCTCTTCACCTTAGTAGATGTTTGACTAACTACTCTCTTCACGAACCTCTTCGTGTTCTTTGCCAATCTTTTAACAACCTTTCTCACCTTATTTCTCCTCATCTATCTGTCACTTCTCTTCGCGCTATACTTTTTAATTATCTACAGCGTAACCACTGAAAGTATTCTGGACTGGATATTGGATTGGCTGCAACTCATCCCTGACCACATTGGCTGTGAATCGGGGCATAGTTGGCACCTTGTTGCAAATAAAACACCTCCACCGAGTCGGGGATGTTGTGCATAAAGCTAAGCTACCTTCATGAATTAATTACTATCTATATTTTAGCTTAAGCTTTTTCGTCGACTGCTGACTTAGTTGACGTAAATAAATAAATAATTTTGTTCAAAAATATCTTTATTTTTACACTTACAAAATATATAATCACATTTATTTTAATTTTGTTTATTTCCAAAGAAACTAAACATTTGTATTTTGATATTAAATTTAAAATTTAATTTTAATTTGACATTTAATGAGTGAAAATTATATATCAAGTGAAACCATCGTGCACATTAAGTGTGATGAGTTTATTATAATTATATGACATTAATTCAATAAAAATAATAAATTGATATTAAAAAATAAAATTTTGCTGTATATAAGTGACAACAAATTATTTAAGTTGCAAACATGACACAATTAATGATGCAATACTTATTCAATCCTTCTCTTACAAAATGCGAATAAAGATTATGAACAATTAAACTAAGAACTAATTTAATGCACATAATTTTATTCCAAGTATTAACGATAAATCCAAATATAACCAGTGAATAAACTTCAGCAGAGAGAACGATCCTAAAATCGTTTCATCATACACCTTAGAATACTATGGTAGGCTTTTTCATTATCTTATATTGACATATTAAGGTTAAATTAGAGCAAACTCCAACATGACTGAACAACCACTGTTAATCATGAGTAGGTTTTGTGTCACACTTTCTTAAAATCGCCCATTTATGTTTAAAGGTACCACTCAACAATAAATTTTCATATGTATTGTTATAAATACCATTAAACTTCATAATAATAAATAAATAAATAGACATTGCCGAATATAAATGCATAAGCCATATATATCAGAGACTTTTACCGACATAACATATGACTGACTATGCTCGACATCACACCACCTAAGGAGGTTTTGTGCCACACTTTCTTAAAATCGCCCATTAATGTTTGAATGTACCACTTACCAATAAATTCATTTCATATGATATAAGATGCTCTACATATATGATATGAAAGTTTTCCATATGATAAATGGACGATATTAAGTAAATTTTTGATTCATATGATATGAGATTTTCAATATGATATGGATGTTCCCATACGATTAATGGGCAATATTAAATAAATTTCATTTCATATGATATGAGATATTTTATATGATATGGATTTTCCCATATGATAAATGGGCGATATTGAATAATTTCATATGATATGAGATATTCGATATGATATGGATGTTCCCATATGATAAATGGGCGATAATAAATTTTTTTTTTTTTTTTTAACGTTTAATATATATTTGTTGAATCTACTATTAAATTAGAGCCTAACAACACGTTTGAGATATTTTTCTTAATCTACTACTTATGATATATCCAGGGGATATTGCAGGCGGCCCTAATCATTTATTATTGGGTTGGTCTGTCATTTCTTTTAAGACGAGTTCTATTATTAGTTCGCGTAAGGGAATTGGCAAGAACATTAGGGTGTACATCCAGTTTCGCAGAAAACTTTAGTTGTTTACTACCTATTTCATATTTTACGGTATTTATATTTAGATCATTTTGAATGTTGTCGTTCCGTATGTACCACGAAGCCCCAGTGATTGATCTTAAAATCTTCGACTTTGTATAATGTCGATATTGCTGGTATTTGCATTTCCCCCTAGGACGGCGCCGTAAGTCCAGATGGGTTTCAGTACGGAGTTGTATAGGAGGACTTTATACTCCAGACGTAGAGGGGACCGAGCATTGATGATCCAATGTAAGCTACTCGCTTTCAGTTTAAGCTGTGACTTTTTTGACTCGATGTGCTTGCGCCAAGTTAGTTTTCTGTCTAGGTGGATACCAAGGTAAGTGACATCCGCGGCTTGAGGAATTGATACGTTGTTTAGCATTATAGCTGGACAGTTTCTTCTGTTAAGCGTAAATGTAACATGTTTGCATTTCTGCTCGTTGACCCGGATACGCCAGGTTGCTAGCCATTCCTCTACCACCTTGAGGTGTTCCTCTAATTTTGCAGAGGCTTGTATTGGGCATTTGGATCTGCTGAGGATTGCCGTGTCATCGGCAAAAGTGGACGTTGTAAGTCCTAAACTCGTTGGTAAGTCTGCAGTGTACAGCAGGTAGAGCAATGGGCCGAGTACACTGCCTTGCGGTACACCAGCTTCGATTTCAAAGTCAGCCGAGACGGAGCCATTACATCTTACAGCGAATTTTCTATTGTAAAGGTAAGATACCATGAGTTTGTGGGTGTACTGTGGGAGTTTCTGCCGGATTTTGAACATTAGACCCTCCAGACAAACTCTGTCGAAAGCCTGGGCAACGTCGAGAAAGACAGCCGTACAGTATTCTTTTAGTTCGAATGCTGTTCGTATTTCGGATGTTATACGATTGACTTGTTCAATTGTCCCATGTTTTTCGCGGAAGCCGAACTGATGTGAAGGGATTGTGTTCTCCGATGCCAGAAATGAGTTTAGACGAATCTGCAGGACCTTTTCAAAAAGCTTCGAAAGACATGGCAGCAAACTAATTGGCCTATAGGATGATGGTTGGGTTTTTGTCCTTTCCCACTTTAGGAATCATGATAGTGGACCTTTTCCATGCTCTTGGGAACATTTTGCAGATGTATTGTATGGCGATGGTAGGGAGTTCTTGGATCATTTTCGGTGTGATTAGGTCATGGCCAGGGGCTTTGTTCGGCTTTATGTGGTTTTTAATAACTGCAGTGATCTCATCCGATTGGAGTTCCGAGTACTCACTATCCGTTAATGTGCTTGAAGGGGGAAGTACAAATGAGTTTGATGTTGGATTTGGCTGGAAAACCATTTTAAGGTGTGTGGCAATTACGGATTCCCTCTCTTCGTCACTGCGGGCCCATCCACCGGACCCCTTATTGGTGAAACTGTCTCTATAGGAGCGCTTAAAGTTGGGTGGGCTTTCCACAGAGGATGTTTAGTGCTGGATGGACTGAGTTTTTCTATGTATTTCCTTTGTGCCCAGATTTCCTCTTGTCTTAGCTCCTTGGAGAGGTATATGTGGGCGATCAAGTACTTAAGGTCTTGTTAACACTGTGAATAGCACTGGAGAGTGTTCGGAGGTTAAATCTAGCAGTGTTTCCGCAGTGATCCGATTACGCGGAATCCTCTTGGTTACTGCGAAATCAATCAAGTCAGGCACTTTCTGTGGATCTGTGGGCCAATAAGTAGGCCTACCCGGTGAGACGCAATCCATCTTATTGAGGGTGTTGACTATTGTGTTGTACAACTGCTTGCCTTTAGGATTTACCAGGCGAGATCCCCAGTGCGTATGTTTGGCGTTATAGTCCTCTGCTGCAATGAAGCGTTCTCCGAGTGTGTTAAAGAAACTGGTAAATTCCTTTTCAGAGATTAAGAAGCGTGGAGGGCAGTACAGGGCAACCAACGTAGTGTTGCCGCAGCTGGTTTGGACGGTTATAGCAGTTGCTTGAAGGTGCTGTGTTTCGAATCTGTTGAGGAACGAGTGTTTTATACGGTTTTTGATTAGGATACCAGTCCTGCCATGAGCTTTTCCGTCTGGATGGTTTGTTGCGTAGAAGGCATATTTTGGTATTTGAAAATTATTTTTTGATGTTAAATGTGTTTCAGATATCAGCATGACGTCGATTTCACTTGAGTCTAGGAATAGTTGCAGTTCATTTTTGTGCTTGGAGACGCCGTTAGCATTCCAAAGACATAGACTTAGGGAAGCCATTATTTATTCTCGATAAGCTTCTGGATAAGCAGGTTTTGATTCCGCATCAGTTCCTGCATACAGTTTTGCATGAACGTCATAAAAGCAGTTATGTTTTGATTAAGTGAGATCAATAGGGCCTCTAAACCACTTGGAGTTTGCTGGCCAAGTTCTGGTGCGCTAGGTTGCGGATTCTGTAGATGGTGGAGTGACGGGGTCTCTTGCGCGGGCTCCGTCTGTCCAGTTCGGAGTACACTAGCGAAGGATACACTAGGATTGGTTGTTGCAGGCATGTTAGATGATCTAACAGCCTTGGCGAAGAATACCTCCGGTGTAGTTTTGGAGGCTTTGAAGGTGATTTTTGGTCCAGCTGGGGGTTTACGCCCGTTTAGGTGCGATTTAAGATCCTTGAAGACAGGACATCCCCTGTAGTTGGCTGTGTGGTTTCCTCCACAGTTACTGCATAGTCTTAGTGCGACGTTGTTTCTGTCGTTGGGGCAAATGCCATCTTTATGATGTTCGCCGCTGCCAACACACACTGACCTAAGATTGCAATTGTTAGCGGTGTGGTTGTATTCCTGGCAGTTTTTACACTGAGGTGGTTTTTTTTTTATAGCCTCTACGGTGATTCTTCTGTGCAATAGGAGCTGAAGGTTGAAGATTGGATGCACTTCATTTGGCTTCGTACGCTTTGCATCTGGTTGGAGCTCGATTTTAAAGAGCGGCTGTGCGACTTTATTCCTGTTGATGATGTTGACAACGTCTGTTATTTCTTGGGGTGGGACCGATGGCTCGATCCCCTTTAACACAACCTGGAGCCCTTTACTGCTTTTTAGTTGGTAGGTATAGAAGTTGATGTTAGCATTACGGAGGTACTTTTCGATGATGCGGAAATTGTCCTCAGTTTGGGTTTGACATTTAATTTCTTTTATGTTACCCCTGTTGAGAGGGGATACAACAAAGTTATTTGCCCCTACTGTTTCTACTAGCTTCGAAATCAGGACGCTGCAGTTGGCTCCACGGATGTCTAAAGGGGGTGGTCTAGCCGATTTAACTTTATTTACAGCGCCGGCTTGATCGTCTTGCTGATCGGCAAGAATTTAAAAACGATTCCCGCTTAGAAGTGCTACTCGTTCATTTGGTTTGGTTATTTTCGGCGTATTGCCACTTTTTTTCTTTTTGCGGGCTTAGCTTCCGCTTAGTTATTTTAATATATCTATCCATTCCAGTTTGGACAGAAGGCGTTGGGTTTATTGTCGTGGCTGACTCTGGGCGACTTGTCGTTGACGGCTTGAGGCAGGTCAATACTTCGGTAGACGTTGCTGTCAACGAGCTGACGGTGCTGGTCGGTGCAATCGGTGACCCAGTTATCGATATTGATGGAGAAACACACTGCTCTCTTCACGGTAAATTGCTGTTGATTGCTGAGTGGCTTGCACTTTCGGTGTTATTGCTTACGGTAGCATTCAGTGGGGTCGGCGACACCACCGAAAAGTACGCGTTGTTGCGTTGGACCGAGAGACGACGCTCACGTTGTTGTTGTACAAGTAGTTCTTGTAGCTGTTGCTGGTGGGGATCGGGGAGATTGGGCCCGAATTGGTGGACATGGCTTTTCCAGGCTTTCCTGTTGCAACTTAGTATTTATTGCTATTAGAACTAATAGCAATATGATTGTAAATAAGCGTCTCTGTGGTGACTGAGAGACCTACACAATTTTTGCAAACGCGGTCTTTTTATTTTTTGCACGATAATAAATAAATTTCATTTCATATGATATAAGATATTCCATATGATATGGATCTTCCCATATGATAAATCGGCGATATCAAATAAATTTGGTTTCATATGATATAAGATGCTCCATATGATATGGAAGTTCCCATATGATAAATGGACGATATTAAGTAAATTTCGTTTCATATGATATGTGATTTTCAATATGATATGGATGTTCCCATACGATTAATGGGCAATATTAAATAAATTTCATTTCATATGATATGAGATATTTTATATGATATGGATTTTCCCATATGATAAATGGGCGAAATTGAATAAATTTCGTTTCATATGATGTGAGATATTCCATATGATATGGATGTTCCCATATGATAAATGGGCGATAATAAATAAATTTCATTTCATATGATATAAGATATTCCATATTATATAGATGTTCCCAAATAATAAATGGTCGATATTAAATAAAGTTCGTTTCATATGATATGAGATATTCCATATGATATGGATGTTCCCATATGATAAATGGACGATATTAAATATATTTCGTTTCATATGATATGAGATATTCCATATTATATGGGTGTTCCCATATGATAAATGGGCGATATAAAATAAATTTCATTTGGATATGGATGTTCCCATATGATAAATGGGCGATATTGAATAAATTTCGTTTCATATGATATGAGATATTCCATATGATATGGATGTTCCCATATGATAAATGGTCGATATTGAATAAATTTCGTTTCATATGATATGAGATATTCCATATGATATGGATGTTCCCATGTGATAAATGGACGATATTAAATATATTTCGTTTCATATGATATGAGATATTCCATATTATATGGGTGTTCCCATATGATAAATGGGCGATATAAAATAAATTTCATGTGGATATGGATGTTCCCATATGATAAATGGGCGATATTGAATAAATTTCGTTTCATATGATATGATATATTCCATATGACTTGGATGTTCCCATATGATATTAAATAAATTTCGTTTCATACGATATGAGATATTCCAAATGATATGGATGTTCCCATATGATAAATGGGCGATAATAAATAAATTTCATTTCATATGATATAAGATATTCCATATTATATAGATGTTCCCAAATGATAAATGGTCGATATTAAATAAATTTCGTTTCATATGATATGAGATTTGCCATATGATATGGATGTTCCCATATGATAAATGGGGGATATTGAATAAATTTCTTTTCATATGATATGAGATATTCCATATGATATGGATGTTCCCATATGATACATAGGCGATATTAAATAAATTTCGTTTCGTATGATATGAGATATTCCATATGATATGGGTGTTCCCATATGATAAATGGGCAATATAAAATAAATTTAAGTTCATATGATATGATGGCTGCATTATGACGATCATATGTACATATATAACTTTTTTTTCCTCCCTTCTTCAATAGGGACAGTAGGAATCCCTTTAATTTTATGTATTATTAATGTATTACGACGAAGAACACAGTTGAATCCGCCGTTTTAGTTCTTTTAAGTTGCATACATATATAATTTTTTTTTTCTCTTTTCTTTAATAGGGAGAGAAGTAGGAATATCTTTAAGTATATTAATTGCGTCACTAAATAAATGATGATACGTTTAGCTACATAAAAAAAAAAAAAAAAAAAAAGAATAAGGACTAATACCAAAGTACATCGGCAATTTAAATAAAATCGAATCATAAGGCAAAGGATAAGCTTCAGTGGATCGCAGTATGGCAGCTGCTCAACCACTTACAACACATTGCCTGTAACAAAAGTCGTTTACAATTGATCTAGGCTTTGTCATTGTATTAAATAATGTTTTAATAAGTAACTAGCGCGGCATCAAGTGATCGAAGATACTCCCAATTTACAAATAACATTGGCATCACATCCATTGTCGTTTATAAGATAAACTTTTAATGGTTTAGAAGTCATACAATGCAAATTGCCCCTTATTTATCATTGCAGTCCAGCACGGATACGACGACTTAGAGGCGTTCAGGCATAATCCAACGGACGAAGCGTAATACCACTGTTTGCTCGAACAAGTATTATGCCATTGGTCCGTACCTACGTACAATGCTGTCGCAACAACGTTTTGTCATTAGTAGGATAAAACAAACAAACCTCACGACGTTCTAAACCCAGCTCACGTTCCCTTGCATGGGTGAATAATCCAACGCTTGGTGAATTTTGCTTCACAATGATAGGAAGAGCCGACATCGAAGGATCAAAAAGCGACGTCGCTATGAACGCTTGGCCGCCACAAGCCAGTTATCCCTATGGTAACCTTTCTGACACCTCTTGTTAAAATCTGCTATCCCTGTGTGTACTGAACCTTGAGATCAAGTCAGCATTTGCCCTTTTGCTCTATGTGTGGTTTCTGTCCGCACTGAGCTGGCCTTGGGACACCTCCGTTATTATTTGAGAGATGTACCGCCCCAGTCAAACTCCCTACCTGGCAATGTCCTTGAATTGGATCATACCTGAGTAATTGGTATTATACGAAATATTTCAAATCAAAAATACATAAATGCACTCTCTCATTAAAGAGTTTGTTTGCGATTATATAACAAACTCTTCTTTCCCCGCTAATTATTCCAAGCCCGTTCCCTTGGTTTGAGATAGTAGATAGGGACATGAAGTCGAGTTTATTTAACGTGGCGTGTACCCATTAATAGGGTTTACAACCACGGTACTAAATGCCACATATGTGACATATAGTACAGCGGGTCAAAGCAATGCGTCAAATATTACGGCATACCACAACCCCTACGATCTCTCACAAGGGGGCCAACCACTAATTGGGCTAGCGTTGGGCGACTAGGCTACCAAATCACAGCGTCGGTCGGCTGTTCGCAGTCGGAGACTACTAGCCATATGTGTCCTAGGCAACACGGAATGGATCGTCCTTGACTCCCCCACATGGGGTTTGTCTGCCAGATTTACAGCTTTGGCGGGCTGTTCGCAGTCGAAACTACTAGCCGGCACTGGTTGATCCTGTGTCATTCGTCGCCTTCTAAACGCCGCTCGCGCAAACCATTCAAGCATCTGAAGCTGCTCCGGGGTGTCCAGGACCCGGGAAAAGTCCCAACGGGTATCCTCCCTTCTAACACCAAGTCCTTCGAGGTCTCGCAAATCTGTATTGATCGGGCAAGCAACTAACACGTGCTGCCAGTTTCGCACTGCGCACCACATGGACATGTGGACGTCCGACTTAGACTTCTCCGATACAGAAATGCGTTCAGCGATCCATGACCAGTCAGCAAGAATCCAGCGTGGAGTCCAAAACCAAAGTCCTTCCGGCTGAAGACGAAGCATGCGTCCGGGATAAACTCGTGAGTCGGTCGACAGCACTCATCGTCATCCCAACGCAGCCACTCGCAGCACATACGTTCGTCCAGCATCGCCTTCATCTGCCTCCGATCCAGATTTGCAACATCCAAACCGAACAGCCAATCGCCTTCCTCCAGCGGGTGGGAATGCTTCACCTTGTACCTAATTGCCAGTTGACTGGCAACCAAGTCCAATGGGCAATGGTCCAGCAAGCACTTGCAGTGCCACAGTGGACACTGTACGGCATACCTGCCGGCATACCTGCACTGTAAGAGCATGACTCTCTGGCAAGAGCAGAGGCCACTGATGGATCCCTGCGGACATCCTCGGGTAACCTCCACGTCAACCCTTCCGAATCTGCTGTTCTTCCTGGCTTTTCAGCCACTGAAGAAGCTTCTACACAAGCTGGCTTCTTGGCATCCCGCGTCGATCAAGCGGCGCATCACAGCGCTCCACTCGACATTGTCGAAGGCAACCTTGAAATCCACGAAAAATCCCAACACGTATACCGCCTGGCTGGCGGCAACGCTGGCCTTCACGTGGTGCTAGGCATCCTCAACACAGCGTCCAGGTCGCAAGCCGAATTGCCATCTATTTCCATCCCGAAACACCTCTTTCATGCGATTCACCATGATCTCCTCTAACACCTTGCCAAACACTGGCAGCAGGAAGATGCCCCGATAGGAAGTTGGATCACTCCTTTCCTTGTCGGAGCCCTTGAGGAGCGCCACTACTCTCGGGCATTTCCACTCCACTCATTAAAGCTTCTGCTCCCTGACGTGACGGTCGTGTTTTTGCGTAGCTCCTGACTTTTTATGAATATATATTGTTTTCTCTCAATTTTTAATTGTGCCTAGTTTGTTTTCGTTTTCGCTGGTGTCGTTTGCTTGAAACCCTTGTGTTTTATTTGCATAATTCGCCAAATTAAACAGTTTTTTTTCTTTTTCGTGATTAGTGTTTGGTGCATTTAAATTGTTTTGATTTTTGTTTATTGTTCTCTCTCGTTATTGCTTCTGCAGTTGCTCCCCTCATCGATCCCTTCATTCCATCAGTGCTAGTGTTTTTGTTGTTATCCCTGGTGTACCTCAATCTATCCCTCACGGGAACTCTGATCAATTACTGGATCATGCTGGCTTTCAATCACTTGCGAATCCCAATGCTCCTCCGCCTCCACTAACTGTAGTGCCTCATCGTAAACAATTATTTATCCCTAGGCTTGCTCCAGATACTTCTGAATCGTCTGTAGCAGCTTACATTGGTAATATATGCCCTGCTAAGGTTTTAATTCAAAAGTTTAAGTTTTCTAGGCCTCATGAAATCTCCTCTTTTAAATTACTGTACCAAATGAGTATTTCTCAGCTATGGTTGACCCTAACTTTTGGCCAGAGGGCCTAGTTGTTCACGAATTTGCGACCAATAAGCGCTCCCGCTTCAAAAAACTTCTTACCAAGCTCTCGAAATTATTCTGTGATAGCCAAACCTTTTCGGCTGACATATTAGCTTTCTCTGAAACTTGGCTTAATTCCTCTGTTTTGGATAATGAAATTAATTTATTTCTTATAGGCTTGATCGTATTGGTCGACATGGTGTTGAGTTTATTTGCGTCGAAGTTACATGTTCTAACTTTAGCTTATATATCTCTTGTTCATATATTCCTCCAACTTCTGATATCATGATTTACATGCACCATGCTGATGCTTTGCGAACTATTTTTAGTCGTCTTAAAGATCGTGATTTTTTTATAGCTTTAGTTGATTTTAACTTGCCTAATGTTTCTTGGCTTGTTGATGATAATCTATTTTTCTTAATTCCTTCATCTCAACATATTTTTCTTGATAGCCTACTTGAATGTCCGCTATATCAGTTGAATTCTTTTCATAACTTTTCTAAAAGAATCCTCGATCTTGTTTTTGTCTCTGATCCCACTGTTAGTGCTGTATCACAAACACAGCCCCTAGTGAAGCCGGAAGGTACTTATCACCCTACCATTGAAATTACTATTTCTTACAATTCCGTTAATAATTCATTTAATAACATCTCAAATTCTCGTCGTAGATGTTTTCGTAAAACAAATTTCAATCTTCTTAACAGCCTTATTTTCTATTTTGATTGGTCATTTCTATTTGAGTGCTGTGATATAGATTGTGCAGTAAATTTTTTTCTATTTAATAAACTTATGTGAATGTCTCTACCGTCTCCAGTGCGCCAGTCTGGTTCACACGTAGGCTCTCTAATCTCTGTAATATTAAATCGAGATATTTTAAAAGATTTAAAAAAACTGGTTCGCGACTTGACTATGCAAATTATTGTGTAGCCAAATTTCAAATTTGTCTTTTAAATACTCAATGCTACAATAATTATATCGTTCGCTGTAAGGTTGAACCCCAAAAGATTTTATAACTTTGTTAATTCCAAAAGACGCTCTAATTTACTACCTTCCACCTTCAGACTTAATGACCAGACTGCTAATAGTAATCAGATATTGCAGATTTGTTTGCTAAATTCTTTCAGTCGACTTATTCTACTACTGCTTCAGATCCCACATCTTATCCCTTCACAATTCCACATTTAAATTGTATGTTTTTTCCTAGTATTACTGAAGACTGTATTATGTCTAGCTTGTTTTTGATTTCCCTATCTAAAGGCTTAGATAGGCTTATCTCGGTTATTCTTTATATCGAGTGAGACTTGTCGCTTCCCTGATATTTGGAAGGAGTCTTTTATTATTCCGCTTTTTAAAAAAGGTAACAAATCGGATATTTCTAACTACCGTGGCATTGCCAAACTTTCGGCAATACCTAAGCTGTTTGTGAAAATTATTACGTCTCCCCTTCAACACCTATCCAGATCCACTATTTCTCCTTGTCAGCATGGCTTCATGAAAGGTCGTTAGTCGCTTACCAACCTTTTAGAATTGACTACCCTTGTACACCATGGCTTCCGTAAAAAGTGTCAAACTGATGTTATTTATACTGACTTTAGTAAGGCTTTCGATACGGTTGATCAATCTATTCTTCTCATGAAACTTAACATCATGGGTTTTTCCCCGAAACTATTGGCTTGGTTAAAGTCGTATCTTATTGGCAGAACCCAAAAGGTGTCTTTTCGGTCCTCGATATCTATAACTGTTCGAGTTACGTCAGGTGTCCCCCAAGGCAGTCATCTGGGCCCACTGTTATTTACCTTGTTTATAAATGATTTGCCTTTGGCCTTGGCTCATTCACGCGTGCTCATGTTTGTGGATGACGTCAAGATTTGTTATTCATATAATGATCCTTCTTTCCAACAGTACTTGCAATTAGATCTCGATGCGTTTTGTGTTTGGTGTCACGTTAATAAATTACACCTTAATGCCTTAAAGTGCTCTTTTATGACTTTCAGTCGTTTGTCGCTGTTCCTAGCTCATTACTCTATTAAGTCTGTTCTGTTAGATTGTGTACCATCAGTTAAAGACTTAGGCGTTATGTTTGATCCAAAACTTTCTTTTAATGTTCATATATCTTCAATTGTCAATAGAGCATGCAGTCTTCTTGGCTTCATTAAACGTTGGGCCAAAGAATTTGATGATCCATATGTGACAAAGGTTTTATACACTTCGTTAGTTCGCCCTACTCTAGAATATTGCTCACCAGTGTGGAACCCTCAATATGATGTTCACCAGCGTAGTATTGAATCGGTACAGAAGCAATTCCTTAAGTTTGCGTTACGCGGTCTTAATTGGGACCCGAATCTTCGCCTACCTTCTTATTCTGACAGAGTTCTTGTTATTAATCTTCCTTCACTTTACAACCGTAGGCTCGTATTTGGCATTCTCTTTCTACATAAAGTAGTCAACGGCGAAGTCATTTCTACCAATTTACTAGATAAGCTATATTTTTGTGTTCCCTCACGTCGGACCAGAAACTTTTTTCCTCTTCACCTTAGTAGATGTCTGACTAACTACTCTCTTCACGAAACTCTTCGTGTTCTTTGCCAATCTTTTAACAACCTTTCTCACCTTATTTCTCCTCATCTATCTGTCACTTCTCTTCGCGCTATACTTTTTATTTATTTACAGCGTAACCACTGAAAGCATTCTGGACTGGATATTGGATTGGCTGCAACTCATCCCTGACCACATTGGCTGTGAATCGGGGCATAGTTGGCACCTTGTTGCAAATAAAACACCTCCACAGGGTTGGGGATGTTTAGTTGTGCATAAAGCTAAGCTACCTTCACGAATTAATTATTATCTGTATTTTAGCTTAAGCTTTTTCGTCGACTGCTGACTTAGTTGACGTAAATAAATAAAATAAATAAAAATAAAGAAATAAATAAAGGGAAATGTCCCTCTGCCACACAGCGAGATAACAACGCTGTTAGGATAGCACGCCATACTGCATGGAGATACCACCCGTGATGCCGTCCAATCCGGCAGAGCGCCTGCTCTTCAACCTTGCGACGCATACTCCGATCTCTAAGGCTACGAGAACCGGTGCAGCTCCGCTTGGAATGGCAATGTCGTCACTCACTGCCGCAATTGAAAAGAAGTTACGGAGGAGGAGACTCGCGCAGTCGGAAGATGCCCCGATAGGAAGTTGGATCAGTCCTTTCCTTGTCGGAGCCCTTGAGGAGCGCCACTACTCTCGGGCATTTCCACTCAAAAGGGAAATATCTCTTGCCACACAGCGAGATAACAACGCTGTTATGTGCTCGGGGATAGCACGCCATATTGCCTTGCAGATACCACCTGTGATGCCGTCCAATCCGGGAGAGCGCCTGCTCTTCAACCTTGCGACGCATACTCCGATCTCTAAGGCTTCGAGAACCGGTGCAGCTCAGCTTGGAATGGCAATGTCGTCACTCACTGCCGAAATTGAAAAGAAGTTACGGAGGAGGAGACTCGCGCAGTCGTGCCAGGTTCCTCGCGAAGGCATCCCAACTCTGTGGACCGCTTTCGTCCTCGGCAAATCTTGTATGCATGCTCCCATGGGAAATCTCGATGGTCTCCAACGAAGTTTCGCCAATGATCCTCCTTCGTCTTCAGGATGAGTTTCTTGAACTCGCGGACCGCCGTCCGCAGATGAGTTGCCAGAACCTGCGCAGATTCGTTCCCTCTGCTCCTAGCATCCTGGAGCCTCCGCCTAAGTCTCCTGACTTCATGACGTTTTGTACTCAGTTCAGGGGACCACCACTTCACCTTTCCAGCGGCTCGCGACGTTCTACAACCTGTACGGCAAGGCGTAGCGCAGACACCCGATGTGCTCCAACGGGAGGTGCTCCCGAATTTCCTCTACCAGTTTAGAGTCGAACAACCGCCAGATAGCATTCCTGAGCTTCCAGGACTGCACAGGGGCATATGTGCTCTCAACTGTGTCTGGGGAAGGCGTCACCACAACGGTGATAATGTTGTGGTCGCTCATCTCCCACTCGTCCACACTCCAGAAATACACGGCTCACGCAGACGCTGCTTCCCTAACGATTGTTACGTCAATATCGCTTTGTCCACGGCAATTATCGAACGTGTACACCTCGCTGAATCTGTTGACGACTCCGGCTCGGCTTGCGAGAATCCAATCCTCTAGCTGCTCACCCCGTCTGTAGTTCAGATGGCCACGAAAGCTATCGTAGCGTTTACTGAACCACATCGGAGATACAGCGTTTGCATCTAGGCAGATGATGACCGGAGTACTGCTCGCCAGAAGCAGTGTGGCATCCATGTACTGGAAAAATCCTGTCAACTCAGCATGTGAATGGCAGTACAGTGAGGTCAGGTAAATAGAGCCAATTTTACCCGTGACCCTCACGCATACTCCAGTCTCGGTGATTAGCGACTCGACCGGCAGGCAGATGGCATCTGGGTTGTCGATGATGACAGCAGCGTTCCTTCGGTGTCCCTCCAAGATTCGACTACCGAAAATTTTCATCCCGGCTGGGAATCCAATTTTTCGGCCATCCAAGTCTGTGTGGGGCTCCTGCAGCAACGCGAAGGGGTGGCCGAATCACGCGACCCCGACCACAATTGGCTTGGATGAAGCTAAACATGGTTAGCGCTTAGCTGCAAACCTTGCCTCCTTCGCAGCGAACATTGGACAGTCCAACGAGAGCATTAAATGCCCCGATGGCCTTCTATTGAAGCGGCAATTCCGGCAGTCCACCGGATTCTCGCACTTCCAGATCTTGTGACCCTTCTGGCCACATCGGAAGCATGTCGCTTCTTTTGCTCCACACTGGGCCACCTTGTGGTCGTAGCCTGCGCATCTGTGGCATAAGTGGGTCCTTACGATCCAGCGGAACCTGTAGCTGAACCACTGGATGTAAAACCGCCCACGACCTTCCAGCAAGGATGCAACTGAGTCGTCTACCTCAATGGAGGCGTTCACTCTCTTACCTTCTTGCTCGACCCAGGGCTTTGACACCATGTTAAAGGACTCCACTGTCATCTGCTTGAAATTGTTCTCGTACAGCTGCTGCATGAAGACCTCCGGGGTTTGCTTGCTGTCCACATCCAACACCCTGAGGGAAGGTCTTGCCGCCTTCTTCTGTTGAACATTAAGTCCAACTTCTGCATTATCTCGCTAACCGACGGCGTGCGAATGACAGCGCCTCCGCTCCTGAGTTCGCGTACCTCATGTACACGCACTCCCAGCGTCGGTGCGACCTCCTTCATCACCCGCCGCCTCCAACAAAGCGTTTCTTAGGGTCAGCGACGTCGCCAACTCCTCCAACCTCCATGCAGCTACTGGCTCCATGCCATCCATGGCATAACTTATGGCTTGCCCTGAGGCGCCAATCTCTGCGAGGCGCGCAGCCTTGCGGTTGGCTGGACTGACGAGCGTGTAGGCGGGGGCGGGCATGGACACGCTGTCCAAATACGACTTCTTCGCGACGGGGGGCGGATTGCTCCAGCACCGGCGACGAACGAGCCGAGCGAGCCTTCGCCTTGCGGGTCCTCCTTTCGCGCTTTCCGGCGACACGCATCTCTGCGCCCGATTCATCCATGGTGTCACCACCGGTGACTCCCATGCACTCCGCGGCCGACTCCACGCACGACCCAACGTTGCAGTCGCTTTCAACCGCGCTGGAAGCGCTCATCACGCTGACGACGCACAGTTGGGCCTTTTGCTCGGATAGCGTTGCAAAAATACGTTTTTTCATAATCGCGTTTGGCAAAAATGATATATGCAATCGATAGGAAATACTTCAGAGATTATGATTCCAAAAAATTTTTGAAATCGGTTGAAATTCATGGGTGCTAGAGGCTCCCAAAGTTGAGACATTTTTAGTGAATAGGAAAAAATGATAATTTTAAAAAAAAATCGCAACTTTAAAACTGAATATTGGGCGATTTCAACAATCGATCTTGAATTTTTTGGTTTTATCTGAAAAGTATGTTCTTTATGAATAGCATGTTTATAATTACTTAAATCGTTATTGAACTAGAAGCGTTTAAAAAATGTACTAAATATTGGCATTTTTTGAACTTTGGTGGAATAAAACTAGCAAGGATCAACGAGTATCAATACCGGACTACATACACTAGGTAGGTGAAATATTTACCTATCAGATGTATATAGTCCCAATATGCGGAGACCTGCGACACCGATGCGTAAGCCAAAAAACTAAGGCAACCTCGCCTAAAAAATGCGCTGCAGCTATAAGGAAGAAGAAGAGCGCATGAGTATTGGCCTGTAGCTTCTTTGTATTTAAATGATAACATTGCGTAATGCTGTTTTGCAAATACTACCTATTTACATATATGCCATTCTACAATGATAAATTGCTAATTACCTGCTTTGGAAAAACTTACAAGACAGGTAAATGTTATTTAAGTTGATGAAAAATTTGTCCTAATTGTGGGTTGGTGGTTTTTATTTCCGTTTACCTAATTGGATGTAAATATTAAGTTTTTTACCAAATTAATACAAAAAGTGTAATACCGATTGTTCGTTCTACATAGTTAATTCAAAAAATATAACATAAAGAGCTAATTATTCCTCTCGTTTGCGACAGTTTATTTTTAACTTCATAAGTGGAAACACCTTAAATCAGGACTGAATAGTATTTGTCAATATAATTCAAGACAGTTTTATTTATTTGTGCAAAAATGTTGTTAAAGAATGAAAGGATTTTGAAAGTTTACGAGAAAACTTAAATGATTTTGAAATGAGCGTTTCATTCGAAAACGCTTGTAAGGAGCTTAAGGTAAATATCAAATATGTATTCGCAATATAACATAAGGCGAAAATGGATCGCAAGCTTCTGAAATCTGGCATATTTCGTGAAAAAAATTAAATGGTAAATGGTAAAAAATTTGCCGAATATACTTGCTCAATTTTTGACTGAATTGTAACCGCAAAAAAAACTTACACCAACGGTACATAGGATTTTGGCTCACGGAAAGGATTTAATAGAATATCAGTGTTTACTACTTGGAGAGCTATCCGAAGAAGCATAGGAATGTAAAATCAAGGACTACAAAAGGTTCAGATACACTAATACATTAAAAACTTCCAGTCTTAGACAAAATGAAGACCTTTTTAACATGCTAGCAGCCTCTTCGGACCCATTTATTGCATCACTGAGACATGTGCGATTACGAAAGGATTTGGAAAATAGCAACTATAGTCCCGAAATGTTGAGTTTACTAGATATTGATGTAAATATTGAAAATTATTTTGAAGAAAATCAGCCATCAATAGCAAATTTTCAAAATTAACCTAAAAAAAAATTAAAAAAATTTTTTTTTTTTTGCAATTATGTTAAAAAATCAAATTAAAACAATAAATAATGTTACGCAGCCGTCTAAAACAATGAAAAATTCCATTTGTGATTGAAAAAACCGGGTTTCGATCCATTTTTAAATATTTTGTTTGGAAATATTTTCTGACTTTGACCTTGAATATTACAGCACCACGAACACCCAGCACTGTTGACAAACATTCATTTTGAAGCTTAAGGTATTCTTTATCATATGCTTTTTAAATTTTTGAAATCGCCTTATTGGTTTAGACGCTATGATTTTTGCAATGCTAAATGCC
>JAECWI010000440.1:0-13032 GCA_018150345.1 Drosophila equinoxialis | reverse complement strand
GTTGGTGTTTAGATTATATAAAATAAGATAACATTAAGACAATTATAATATAGAACAAATGGAAATGTATGCCAATATAAGTATGTAACCCATTATAGATATCGATGGCTCATCAGTCATAAGTAGATCTGATATGGTCAGCAGTTAACAATAAAGACCTAGTTCATCAAGTTGCTATAGTTAGCTATTATCAATAAAGACGTATTTTGCTGACCTAACACTATGTCGAACTATGCACTGGTGAGCTCTCTAGTTTTACTATAAAAGAAATGCATTATTCTTTGTAAGATCAGATACCAATTGTAGCTACATCGGGTGTGCATCGCTGTGTCTTTGGCCCCCATCTCTACCTTTGTAATCTCGCTCCGAAGTCCACCCAATTTATGTGTTGGTTGCGACGACTATTAGTCACTGGTTTATGTGCTAGTGCCTATTTGATTATAAATAAATAAACAATAATAAATTCAAGAAATACTAACGTCTTTCATTGAACATTTTGGTGACCCCGACATTGGCGGCTCCAAGTTGAAAGAGTTACAGACTTGGTGGAACCGTCATCAAGTGAGAATTGGTTTGGTTAACTCAGGCGACCAATCTCTCAACAACAAGGAAACTGGTCAACTAGGCGACTACTTTCTTTGCACGCTTTGGACACAGAACAATCCTAAGCGAGGGCACAAATTGATGAACATTTCACATCAATCTGGGGTCCCGACTAAAAACATCGCAATTGATTAACTTGGCAATCGTTGCGTAGCCACTTTGGCGACTAAAACAATTTATTGGAAAACTAGGAGTTAGTTTTCCGCAACGGGGTAGCAATTCATACCCATTGAATAAAAGTTGATCAACTAGGCGATCACTTTGGTAAATACAATTAACACGATTTGTGTCAACGAGGCGACCAAATCATAAAAAAAGTTATTTTATAAAATAAAAAGTTTGATCAACTTATAAACTATATTGCATTCCCTGGCGTCAGCAATCTCTGACCTAGTTAACTCGGTCAGTAACCCAGGTAGTACGCACGAGTATATAGTTTGGCATTGGTCAGCAATTTTTAAAAATATATAATAAAGAAAAGAAACTCAAAAAAAAGAAACTGGTTTCACTGTCGTGGCGTTTATCAGTGTAAAAGAATAGGTATATTGGAAATAAAAATTAACTATTGGTAACGCAAAAATCAAAAGACGACTTCGATTTATTTCTTATTCTTATTTGTGCTACACTTGACCAATTTTAGGAACGAGTCGGAGCGTTCCCTGTCTTTGACAAAATAAATAAACTCCCATCGGGTCAAGTACTAGTACAAATAAGCAAATACATAAGAATATAAAAACATGGAGGAGTTTTATAAGCAGCAGACAGAACGAGGAGAAGCAATTCAGGCTTTCATTCGGAATACCAAAAAGGATTCGTTCGCCAGGAAAATGAAGCCATCTTATTTCGAGGAGAAACTTGAGCTCCTGAAATACATGTGGGAGAACTTCGAGAAAAGTCATAAGGAGTTATTGGACAAATTAAACAACGTGCCAACAGAAGATGACTACTTTGTAACGGACTATTTCAGCAAAATGAAGGCGGTTGTAACTAACATAGTGGAAGATTGGAAGGACCATTTGGCAAAGATAAAAATAGAGAGACAAGCTCGCCAACGAGAAGAAGAGCGAGCCGGGATCAAACCACTGGTTCGCAAACAAAGTGCGCTGCTGGATTCATTGTCCAGGACATTAAGTCAAATTGTGCCTGAAGAAAAAATGAACTACAAATCAGTAGTCGACAAATTATGGAGGCAAATAGAAGAAATTCATTATGAGATTCATCGGCTAGCGGAAAATCCAGCCGAAGCAGGATATAATATATCTACGTTTGTAGTTGCAGAAAATACAATGCTAAAATTCTGTGTGGCACCAGTAGAAAATGTATTAATACAATCACCGCCTGTATTGCAATCATTGCAATTACCCAAAATTCCCATTCCAAAATTTGATGGGGATTACCTAAAATGGCAACAATTTCATGACATCTATAAAAAGGTGGTTCATGAGTCAAATGTATCCACAATAGAGAAAATGTGGTACTTAAAATCAAACCTTTCTGGAGAAGCAGAGAGATTGATACGGCACCTGGAATTAACAGAAGCCAATTACAACACTGCTTGGTCAGTGTTGCAGGAACGATTTAATAATAAAAGAGTTCTAGTAACAGCCATACTTGCAAAGCTGTTTGCTCACCCAAATGTGGGAAATGACGCAGATATGCTGTTGGGAGCTGATAATCACTATGCTATACTGCTACCAGAAAGAAGACGGGGCAATCGAAACCGTCCAACATTACAAAATTCAGAGTTTGGATGGATTATTGCTGGCAGAATTAATATGTCAACGTCAGCTTCAATCACATGTATGGTAGGCATGACGAATCCAGAGGAATCTCTAGAAAGATTCTGGCAGCTAGACACACTAGAGCCAATGAAACGGTACAAGAGTCCGGAGGAAGAGTATTGTGAAAAATTCTTCCTCGATAACCTACACACGGCGGCGGACAATCGACTAATTGTAAAGCTTCCATTTGCTGAAGAGGCTTCATCTCTTTGAGAATCTCGGGAAGTAGCCATAAGAAGATTCATGTCGTTAGAGAGGCGAATGAGCCCTGACATAAAAAAGGAGTATGTAAAATTTATGTCAGAATATGAACAGCTCGGACATATGAAGCAGGTAATGGTGGAACAAATTCCCAAAAACCATTACTTTATACCGCATCACTGTGTACTAAAGCCAGAAAGTACCACCACCAAGTTAAGAGTGGTATTTGATGCGTCCTGCAAAACGTCGTCAGGAAAATCACTAAACGACATTTTATATCCTGGACCAGTTGTACAGAGTCAACTCTTCTCAATTCTTCTGCGGTTCAGGACACACAAATATGTGTTCACTGCCGACATTGAAAAAATGTATCGTCAAGTTTGGATAAACCCTGCCGATCAATTCAATCAGATGATTGTGTGGAAAGAGGATCCAAGTCAAGAACTAAAGTTTTATCGTTTAAAAACGGTAACTTATGGAACCACATCAGCCCCATATCTAGCGACGAAGTGTCTGGAATATTTGGCACTGAAAAACATGGAAAAATTGTCGTCTGGAGCATTAGCATTAAAAAATGACTTTTATGTTGATGACTGTCTCACAGGAGCAGACAGTTTACTAGAAGCCCTGCAAATAAGACAAGAGCTGCTAGAAATCTTGAGACCTAAGGGTTTCAATCTACGAAAATGGTGTTCAAATAGCAGTCAGCTTCTAAAGGAAATTCCAAAGGAAGATACCATTGCTGACATCAATCTCGGTGACACACTGGAACAAACAAGTGTCAAAATATTGGGAATCATATGGGCACCCAAAGAAGATCTATTATGTGGAAAGGCTCAAAAACATACAAAAGGAATAACCAGAAGAGTGGTACTATCTGAAGTCGGTCAAATCTTCGATCCTCTAGGACTGTTCGCACCGGTAGTGGTAAGAGCGAAAATATTTCTTCAACATGTTGCTACCGAACGAATTGAGATGGATGGTGATCTGCCGCCGTATTTGGAGAAGCAATGGGAAGCCTACCGAGAGGATATACAGGCACTGAACCACATGAAAATTCCAAGGCATATTTTTGATGGCAAGGTCCCCACTTCAAAGGAACTGCATACATTTGTTGATGCATCAGAAAAGGCTTATGGAGCGGTAGTTTATGTCCGATCAACCTTTAAAAATGGCCAAGTTTCGGTCAGATTGTTGTGCGCCAAGTCAAGGGTGGCTCCCCTTGAAAAGCAGACACTGCCCCGGCTGGAACTATGTGCAGCTGTACTTGGAGCTGAACTTACGGATAGAGTACGACAGGATCTTCAATTAGGATCGGAAAGTATTGAAACATTTCTCTGGTCAGACTCAACAGTAGTACTCTCTTGGATTAATTCACGGGCATCACATTTCCACACTTTTGTGGCTAATCGGTTGACCAAAATACATGCAGTATCACATCCAAGGCAATGGCGTCATGTGTCATCAGCGCTCAACGCAGCAGATGTTCTGTCTCGAGGCATATCAGCAGCCCAGCTTAGCACACATACATTATGGTTATATGGACCACTATTTTTGCATGGACCACAACGTGGCTGGCCAGCACCATTTAAGCCTACAGAGCACACAATGGATACCGCTGAAAGGAAAACCAAGGTATTCAGCATGGTGACTGCCACTGCCAACAACACGAGTGAATGGATATATACGGTAAATCACAGAAATTCATTTTACCGGCTACAGCGAATAGTGGCGTATGTGCTACGGTTTTGTTACAAACAGAACAAGAGACCAACGGCTCATTTAGAGTTGGAAGAGTTAGACCAAGCACGTAGAGTAATTATTAAGCAAATTCAAGAAACAGGATTTGCATATGAATTACGACACTTAAAGAAAACGACCTGATCAACCGCTAGATCGCAAAAGCACGGTGGCAACATTGCCACTAATACTGGATGAACATGCAATCATACGAGTAGCAACTCGGCTGCAACAAGCACCAGTATCAATGGAAACAAGGAATCCATATCTTTTGCCGTATAATGATCCAGTGGTAAAAATGATACTACGGAAACTTCATGAAGAGAATCTTCATTGTGGACATGAGGCATTGCGCGGAATAGCTCGGCAACAGTACCACATCATCAAGGTGAAACCAATGGTCCGGAATGTGATCCAGGGCTGCGTAGTATGCACCAAGCACCGGCCTCAGTTCTTCAAACAAGTCATGGGCGACTTACCTGAGCATCGGGTATCTCAGACTAGACCCTTTCTCAACGCCGGAGTAGACTATTGTGGACCATTCTGGATCCACCATAAGGTTCGGGGAAAACGTCCCGACAAAGCTTACATTGCAGTATTTGTATGCTTTGCAACCAAGGCAGTACACTTGGAGTTGGTTGGAGACCTGTCCACCTCCTCATTTGTGGGCGCCCTTCAGCGCTTTATTGGGCGCAGAGGAAGATGCCAGACATTATACTGCGATAATGCAACAAACTTTGTTGGAGCAAACAACCAACTTAAGGAGCTGACCGATACAATACACTCAGAAACGGCATCAGGTAGTATTAAGGAATTTTGCAATCAAAAAGGAGTGCAATTTAAGTTCATACCACCACGGTCTCCACATTTCGGAGGATTATGGGAAGCTGCGGTAAAATCCGCTAAGCATTTACTGTTAAAAAACGTATCGACAGCAAACTTAACGTTTGAGCAACTGGCTACCATCATTGTCAATGTTGAAGCAGTGTTGAACTCTCGCCCGTTAACCCCAAACTCAGACGATCCCAATGACTTGACAGCTCTAACCCCAGGCCATCTATTGATCGGAGAACCATTAGTAGCCCAACCAGATGCAGAGCCAGTAACACATCGATCGATTCCAGAGCAATGGGAATTAGTGCAACGGCTTAAGCATACATTCTGGACACAATGGTCTCAAGAGTACCTACAAGAATTGCAGGGTACATCTAAATGGAAAAAACCCTATAACAATGTCAAAGAAGGCATGATGGTAATTTTAAAGGAGGATAATGTGCCAATCTTACAGTGGCCAATTGGACGAATTGTTAAATTATATCCAGGCCTGGATGGATACGTCCGCGTGGTTGACGTTAAAACAGCCAGAGGTACCTACAAGCGGGCTATCCATAAATTGGCTCCCTTGCTTAGAGAGACGGGGATAAAACGTAAAATCGAGGCAGATGACATAGGATCGAATTCCCAAGAAAACCCTGGTATCGAGGACAAAGCAGAACCAGAGACAAAAAGACGTTTGTCGATCGGTCTGCCACCGTTAGCAATGACGATCTGCCTAATGCTGTTGTTACTTCCTCTGGTATTTGCTCAAAGGACTAACATAACTCGATTCAACCCCAAACCAGGCATATACTATGAAAGTATTGGCACAGGAAGGATGGCAACGTCTGACTGGACTATTGTGGCATTTTACGATCTCGAACCATATTGGGCCGACCTGAAGACATTTTCAGACGGATTAGTAAAGGTTGGAGAAATATGCGTGTTAATGAAGGTTCCAGAGGCATGCACCGCAATGCAGAGGCACTTTGAGCATGTCAACTCAGAGCTCCGGACGGGAAATGATCTCCTTCACATAGAACGCCAACGACGATCGCCGTTAGATATAATTGGGAACATTGCGAACGGCTTATTTGGTGTGCTGGACTCAAAATATGCAACAGAGATGTCAGGCACCATAAGAAAGGTTAAATCAAATGAAGACTACTTATTGAACTTGCTGCAAAATCAGACATCTGTAATTGACTCAACGATAAATATCATTAAGCGAGACGAAGCCACGATTGAAAATCAGATGAAACTAATGGAACAACAAATGAACGACATGACCAAGGTCCAGGACAATGCAGTAAAGGCATTGCAATGGTACATCACGCTAACTACTCAGATGACAGTTATTGCAGGGAATTTGCAACGAATTCAAACCGAAATTTCCCGAGTATTTACAGATGCCCATCATAGCAAAATAAGCCCGTTACTACTATCACCAGGCCAGCTTCGGGAACATCTGAACCAACTTAAGAGACATCTTCCGTTTGGTTTGGATTTGCCAGTTCCAGATAACGATGTCTTGCAATTATATGGCTTAATGAAGGCACAAGGCACAATCGCAAACAATCATGTGATATTTAAGGTCACGTTTCCATTAGTGGCAACGCAGGCAGTGCAACTGTATAACCTGGTACCCATTCCAGCAATTGGAACTCATGGGATTGTAATCATGAACATTAAAATTCCCCTCATTGCTGTCAACAAGGAACAGAATCAATACATTGGGCTCTCAAGAGCCGATTTGGAACAATGTCACCAGCTCAACAACGAGCAATATATCTGTTTTGATAAACAAACGACGTTTACGGCTAATAGCAACTGTGAGTTCCAGCTATTCAAAAACACAAAATCATCAACCTGTCAAATACAACACACAAACAGGTCATTTGTCTGGTACGACATGTATCACAAAAATCAGTGGATTTTTGCCACCACCAGACCAATTGAACTCGCAGTGACCTGTGACGATAATATAGATAGTGTCACTATCAAGAAAACTGGATTGTTAACTCTAGACCCGACGTGTACAGCAAGGAGTTCTGCTATACGAATAACAGGTCACCGTATTACTACGACAGACACAATGAAATTGTCATATGTCCGATTTGGCAACTTCAGCATTGGCCCAACAAAAGTAGCGCCAACAACCACACAATTCACGAAGATGCAACTAAGCTACGACGAATTAAGCAACATTCAAGGAAAACTGGAAACTAAGCAAAACTGGAAGTTACCAGAAGACCCCAGCCAGCCGGCACACCATGTTATCGTCTCCTACGTAGCACTAACTATACCATTGGTTCTTGTGATGGTATATGGAATAAGGAGATGCTCCCAAACCCCAAGGCACAATGGTCCAGAGCAGACAACCGTGAGGATCGTCAATCCTATACCGACTCCCGCTGCAGCAAACCCAGCCCCCCAGCAATTTTGCGGTCAACGTTGGATAACGTTGAACAGGTGTTCAACGGCCGGGAGTATGTTGGTGTTTAGATTATATAAAATAAGATAACATTAAGACAATTATAATATAGAACAAATGGAAATGTATGCCAATATAAGTATGTAACCCATTATAGATATCGATGGCTCATCAGTCATAAGTAGATCTGATATGGTCAGCAGTTAACAATAAAGACCTAGTTCATCAAGTTGCTATAGTTAGCTATTATCAATAAAGACGTATTTTGCTGACCTAACACTATGTCGAACTATGCACTGGTGAGCTCTCTAGTTTTACTATAAAAGAAATGCATTATTCTTTGTAAGATCAGATACCAATTGTAGCTACATCGGGTGTGCATCGCTGTGTCTTTGGCCCCCATCTCTACCTTTGTAATCTCGCTCCGAAGTCCACCCAATTTATGTGTTGGTTGCGACGACTATTAGTCACTGGTTTATGTGCTAGTGCCTATTTGATTATAAATAAATAAATAATAATAAATTCAAGAAATACTAACGTCTTTCATTGAACAGCTGTTATATAAAGATGGCGGCTATAAAACTCAAAATGGCGGCTGTAGAATGGTTCCAGCAGCTAGTATAGCTGTTATATAAGAGATGGCGGCTATAAAACTCAAAATGGCGGCTGTAGAATGGTTCCAGCAGCTAGTATAGCTGTTATATAAGAGATGGCGGCTATAAAACTCAAAATGGCGGCTGTAGAATGGTTCCAGCAGCTTGTATAGCTGTTATATAAGAGATGGCGGCTATAAAACTCAAAATGGCGGCTGTAGAATGGTTCCAGCAGCTTGTATAGCTGTTATATAAGAGATGGCGGCTATAAAACTCAAAATGGCGGCTGTAGAATGGTTCCAGCAGCTAGTATAGCTGTTATATAAGAGATGGCGGCTATAAAACGCAAAATGGGGCTGTAGAATGGTTCCATTCCAGCAGGTGTTTATATAAGAGATGGCGGCTATTCAAAATGGCGGCTGCATGGTTCCAGCTTATATAAGAGATGGCGGCTATAAAACTCAAAATGGCGGCTGTAGAATGGTTCCAGCAGCTTGTATGGCTGTTATATAAGAGATGGCGGCTATAAAACTCAAAATGGCGGCTGTAGAATGGTTCCAGCAGCTTGTATAGCTGTTATATAAAAGATGGCGGCTATAAAACTCAAAATGGCGGCTGTAAACTATATAAGGGTGGCTCAAAATGGCGGCTGTAGAATGGTTCCAGCAGCTTGTATAGCTGTTATATAAGGGATGGCGGCTATAAAACTCAAAATGGCGGCTGTAGAATGGTTCCAGCAGCTAGTATAGCTGTTATATAAGAGATGGCGGCTATAAAACTCAAAATGGCGGCTGTAGAATGGTTCCAGCAGCTAGTATAGCTGTTATATAAGAGATGGCGGCTATAAAACTCAAAATGGCGGCTGTAGAATGGTTCCAGCAGCTTGTATAGCTGTTATATAAGGGATGGCGGCTATAAAACTCAAAATGGCGGCTGTAGAATGGTTCCAGCAGCTATAGTATAACTGTTATATAAGAGATGGCGGCTATAAAACTCAAAATGGCGGCTGTAGAATGGTTCCAGCAGCTAGTATAGCTGTTATATAAGAGATGGCGGCTATAAAACTCAAAATGGCGGCTGTAGAATGGTTCCAGCAGCTAGTATAGCTGTTATATAAGAGATGGCGGCTATAAAACTCAAAATGGCGGCTGTAGAATGGTTCCAGCAGCTAGTATGGCTGTTATATAAGAGATGGCGGCTATAAAACTCAAAATGGCGGCTGTAGAATGGTTCCAGCAGCTAGTATAGCTGTTATATAAGAGATGGCGGCTATAAAACTCAAAATGGCGGCTGTAGAATGGTTCCAGCTGCTAGTATAGCTGTTATATAAGGGATGGCGGCTATAAAACTCAAAATGGCGGCTGTAGAATGGTTCCAGCAGCTAGTATAACTGTTATATAAGAGATGGCGGCTATAAAACTCAAAATGGCGGCTGTAGAATGGTTCCAGCAGCTAGTATAGCTGTTATATAAGAGATGGCGGCTATAAAACTCAAAATGGCGGCTGTAGAATGGTTCCAGCTGCTAGTATAGCTGTTATATCAGGGATGGCGGCTATAAAACTCAAAATGGCGGCTGTAGAATGGTTCCAGCAGCTAGTATAGCTGTTATATAAGGGATGGCGGCTATAAAACTCAAAATGGCGGCTGTAGAATGGTTCCAGCAGCTAGTATAGCTGTTATATAAGAGATGGCGGCTATAAAACTCAAAATGGCGGCTGTAGAATGGTTCCAGCAGCTAGTATAGCTGTTATATAAGAGATGGCGGCTATAAAACTCAAAATGGCGGCTGTAGAATGGTTCCAGCAGCTGGTATAGCTGTTATATAAGAGATGGCGGCTATAAAACTCAAAATGGCGGCTGTAGAATGGTTCCAGCAGCTAGTATAGCTGTTATATAAGAGATGGCGGCTATAAAACTCAAAATGGCGGCTGTAGAATGGTTCCAGCAGCTAGTATAGCTGTTATATAAGAGATGGCGGCTATAAAACTCAAAATGGCGGCTGTAGAATGGTTCCAGCAGCTAGTATAGCTGTTATATATAGAGATGGCGGCTATAAAACTCAAAATGGCGGCTGTAGAATGGTTCCAGCAGCTTTTATAGCTGTTATATAAGAGATGGCGGCTATAAAACTCAAAATGGCGGCTGTAGAATGGTTCCAGCAGCTAGTATAGCTGTTATATAAGAGATGGCGGCTATAAAACTCAAAATGGCGGCTGTAGAATGGTTCCAGCAGCTTGTATAGCTGTTATATAAGGGATGGCGGCTATAAAACTCAAAATGGCGGCTGTAGAATGGTTCCAGCAGCTAGTATAGCTGTTATATAAGAAATGGCGGCTATAAAACTCAAAATGGCGGCTGTAGAATGGTTCCAGCAGCTAGTATAGCTGTTATATAAGGGATGGCGGCTATAAAACTCAAAATGGCGGCTGTAGAATGGTTCCAGCAGCTAGTATAGCTGTTATATAAGAGATGGCGGCTATAAAACTCAAAATGGCGGCTGTAGAATGGTTCCAGCAGCTAGTATAGCTGTTATATAAGGGATGGCGGCTATAAAACTCAAAATGGCGGCTGTAGAATGGTTCCAGCTGCTAGTATAGCTGTTATATAAGGGATGGCGGCTATAAAACTCAAAATGGCGGCTGTAGAATGGTTCCAGCAGCTAGTATAGCTGTTATATAAGAGATGGCGGCTATAAAACTCAAAATGGCGGCTGTAGAATGGTTCCAGCTGCTAGTATGGCTGTGCTATATCAGGGATGGCGGCTATAAAACTCAAAATGGCGGCTGTAGAATGGTTCCAGCAGCTAGTATAGCTGTTATATAAGAGATGGCGGCTATAAAACTCAAAATGGCGGCTGTAGAATGGTTCCAGCAGCTAGTATGGCTGTTATATCAAGAGATGGCGGCTATAAAACTCAAAATGGCGGCTGTAGAATGGTTCCAGCAGCTAGTATGGCTGTTATATAAGAGATGGCGGCTATAAAACTCAAAATGGCGGCTGTAGAATGGTTCCAGCAGCTAGTATAGCTGTTATATAAGAGATGATGCGGCTATAAAACTCAAAATGGCGGCTGTAGAATGGTTCCAGCTGCTTGTATAGCTGTTATATCAAGGATGGCGGCTATAAAACTCAAAATGGCGGCTGTAGAATGGTTCCAGCAGCTAGTATAGCTGTTATATAAGAGATGGCGGCTATAAAACTCAAAATGGCGGCTGTAGAATGGTTCCAGCTGCTTGTATGGCTGTTATATAAGGGATGGCGGCTATAAAACTCAAAATGGCGGCTGTAGAATGGTTCCAGCAGCTTAGTATAGCTGTTATATAAGGGATGGCGGCTATAAAACTCAAAATGGCGGCTGTAGAATGGTTCCAGCAGCTAGTATAGCTGTTATATAAGAGATGGCGGCTATAAAACTCAAAATGGCGGCTGTAGAATGGTTCCAGCAGCTAGTATAGCTGTTATATAAGAGATGGCGGCTATAAAACTCAAAATGGCAGCTGTAGAATGGTTCCAGCAGCTAGTATAGCTGTTATATAAGAGATGGCGGCTATAAAACTCAAAATGGCGGCTGTAGAATGGTTCCAGCAGCTAGTATGGCTGTTATATCAGAGATGGCGGCTATAAAACTCAAAATGGCGGCTGTAGAATGGTTCCAGCAGCTAGTATAGCTGTTATATAAGAGATGGCGGCTATAAAACTCCAAATGGCGGCTGTAGAATGGTTCCAGCAGCTAGTATAGCTGTTATATAAGAGATGGCGGCTATAAAACTCAAAATGGCGGCTGTAGAATGGTTCCAGCAGCTAGTATAGCTGTTATATAAGGGATGGCGGCTATAAAACTCAAAATGGCGGCTGTAGAATGGTTCCAGCTGCTTTGTATGACTGTTATATCAGGGATGGCGGCTATAAAACTCAAAATGGCGGCTGTAGAATGGTTCCAGCAGCTAGTATGGCTGTTATATCAGAGATGGCGGCTAGTAAGACTCAAAATGGCGGCTGTAGAATGGTTCCAGCAGCTAGTATGGCTGTTATATAAGAGATGGCGGCTATAAAACTCAAAATGGCGGCTGTAGAATGGTTCCAGCAGCTATATAGCTGTTATATAAGAGATGGCGGCTATAAAACTCAAAATGGCGGCTGTAGAATGGTTCCAGCTACTTGTATGACTGTTATATCAGGGATGGCGGCTATAAAACTCAAAATGGCGGCTGTAGAATGGTTCCAGCAGCTAGTACAATAGCTGTTATATAAGAGATGGCGGCTATAAAACAAAAAATGGCGGCTGTAGAATGGTTCCAGCAGGTCCAGCAGCTGGTATAGCTGTTATATAAGAGATGGCGGCTATAAAACTCAAAATGGCGGCTGTAGAATGGTTCCAGCAGCTAGTATGGCTGTTATATCAGGGATGGCGCCTATAAAACTCAAAATGGCGGCTGTAGAATGGTTCCAGCTGCTTGTATGACTGTTATATCAGGTTGGCGGCTATAAAACTCAAAATGGCGGCTGTAGAATGGTTCCAGCAGCTAGTATAGCTGTTATATCAGAGATGGCGGCTATAAAACTCAAAATGGCGGCTGTAGAATGGTTCCAGCAGCTAGTATAGCTGTTATATAAGAGATGGCGGCTATAAAACTCAAAATGGCGACTGAGAATGGTTCCAGCAGCTAGTATGGCTGTTATATCAGGGATGAAGGCTATAAAACTCAAAATGGCGGCTGTAGAATGGTTCCAGCAGCTAGTCTAGCTGTTAAATAAGAGATGGCGGCTATAAAACTCAAAATGGCGGCTGTGAAGATGGTTCCAGAGATGGCGGCTATAAAACTCAAAATGGCGGCTGTAGAATGGTTCCAGCAGTTAGTATAG
>JAECWI010000439.1:0-10785 GCA_018150345.1 Drosophila equinoxialis | reverse complement strand
TGGCGGCTGTAGAATGGATCCAGCAGCTAGTATAGCTGTTATATAAGAGATGGCGGCTATAAAACTCAAAATGGCGGCTGTAGAATGGTTCCAGCAGCTAGTATAGCTGTTATATAAGGGATGGCGGCTATAAAACTCAAAATGGCGGCTGTAGAATGGTTCCAGTAGTTTGTATACGCTGTTATATAAGAGATGGCGGCTATAAACTTCAAAAGGGCGGCTGTAGAATGGTTCCAGCAGCTTGTATAGTTATATAAAAGGATGGCGGCTATAAAACTCAAAATGGCGGCTGTGGAATGGTTCCAGCAACTAATATTTGTTATATAAGAGATGGCGGCTATAAAACTCAAAATGGCGGCTGTAGAATGGTTCCAGCAGCTAGTATAGCTGTTATATAAGAGATGGCGGCTATAAAACTCAAAATGGCGGCTGTAGAATGGTTCCAGCAGCTAGTATAGCTGTTATATAAGAGATGGCGGCTATAAAACTCAAAATGGCGGCTGTAGAATGGTTCCAGCAGCTAGTATAGCTGTTATATAAGAGATGGCGGCTATAAAACTCAAAATGGCGGCTGTAGAATGGTTCCAGCAGTTAGTATAACTGTTATATAAGAGATGGGGCTATAAAACTCAAAATGGCGGCTGTAGAATGGTTCCAGGTGCTAGTATAGCTGTTATATAAGGGATGGCGGCTATAAAACTCAAAATGGCGGCTGTAGAATGGTTCCAGCAGCTAGTATAGCTGTTATATAAGAGATGGCGGCTATAAAACTCAAAATGGCGGCTGTAGAATGGTTCCAGCAGCTAGTATAGCTGTTATATAAGAGATGGCGCTATAAACTCAAAATGGCGGCTGTAGAATAGTTCCAGCAGCTAGTATAGCTGTTATATAAGAGATGGCGGCTATAAAACTCAAAATGGCGGCTGTAGAATGGTTCCAGCAGCTAGTATAGCTGTTATATAAGAGATGGCGGCTATAAACCTCAAAATGGCGGCTGTAAAATGGTTCCAGCTGCTTGTCTAGGTTTATTAACTGTTATATATCAGAGATGGCGGCTATAAAACTCAAAATGGCGGCTGTAGAATGGTTCCAGCAGCTAGTATGACTGTTATATAAGAATGGCGGCTATAAAACTCAAAATGGCGGCTGTAGAATGGTTCCAGCAGCTTGTATAGCTGTTATATAAGGGATGGCGGCTATAAAACTCAAAATGGCGGCTGTAGAATGGTTCCAGCAGGTAGTATAGCTGTTATATAAGAGATGGCGGCTATAAAACTCAAAATGGCGGCTTTGAATGGTTCCAGCCGCTTGTATAACTTTATAAAGGATGGCGCCTATAAAACTTAAAATGGCGGCTGTAGAATGGTTCCAGCAGCTAGTATAGCTGTTATATAAGAGATGGAGGCTATAAAACTCAAAATGGCGGCTGTAGAAATGGTTCCAGCCAGCTAGTATAGCTGTTATATAAGAGATGGCGGCTATAAAACTCAAAAATGGCGGCTGTAGAATGGTTCCAGCAGCTTGTATGGCTGTTATATAAGAGATGGCGGCTATAAAACTCAAAATGGCGGCTGTAGAATGGTTCCAGCAGCTAGTATAGCTGTTATATAAGAGATGGCGGCTATAAAAACTCAAAATGGCGGCTGTAGAATGGTTCCAGCAGCTAGTATAACTGTTATATAAGAGATGGCGGCTATAAAACTCAAAATGGCGGCTGTAGAATGGTTCCAGCAGCTAGTATAGCTGTTATATGAGAGATGGCGGCTATAAAAAAACTCAAAATGGCGGCTGTAGAATGGTTCTAGCAGCTAGCATAGCTGTTATATAAGAGATGGCGGCTATAAAACTCAAAATGGCGGCTGTAGAATGGTTCAGCAGCTAGTATAGCTGTTATATATATAAGAGATGGCGGCTATAAAACTCAAAATGGCGGCTGTAGAATATTGGTTCCAGCAGCCAGTATAGCTGTTATATAGGAGATGGCAACTATAAAACTCAAAATGGCGGCTGTAGAATGGTTCCAGCAGCTAGTATAGCTGTTATATAAGAGATGGCGGCTATAAAACTCAAAATGGCGGCTGTAGAATGGTTCCAGCTGCTTGTATGACTGTTATATTAGGGATGGCGGCCTATAAACCTCAAAATGGCGGCTGTAGAATGGCTCTAGCAGCTAGTATAGCTGTTATATAAGAGATGGCGGCTATAAAACTCAAAATGGCGGCTGTAGAATGGTTCCAGCAGCTAGTATAGCTGTTATATAAGAGATAACGACTATAAAACTCAAAATGGCGGCTGTAACTTGTTCTAGCAGCCAGTTTAGCTGTTAAAAAAACAAAATGGCGGCTGTAGAATGGTTCCAGCAGCTAGTATGACTGTTATATAAGAGATGGCGGCTATAAAACCCAAAATGGCGGCTGTAGAATGGTTCCAGCAGCTTGTATGGCTTTATATAAGAGATGGCGGCTATAAAACTCAAAATGGCGGCTGTAGAATGGTTCCAGCAGCTAGTTTAGCTGCTATATAAGAGATGGCGGCTATAAAACTCAAAATGGCGGCTGTAGAATGGTTCCAGCTGCTAGTATAGCTGTTATATAAGAGATGGCGGCTATAAAACTCAAAATGGCGGCTGTAGAATGGTTCCAGCTGCTAGTATAGCTGTTATATAAGAGATGGCGGCTATAAAACTCAAAATGGCGGCTGTGGAATGGTTCCAGCAGCTTAGTATAGCTGTTATATAAGAGATGGCGGCTATAAAAACTCAAAATGGCGGCTGTAGAATGGTTCCAGCAGCTAGTATAACTGTTATATCAGTGATGGCGGCTATAAAACTCAAAATGGCGGCTGTAGAATGGTTCCAGCAGCCAATATAGCTGTTATATAAGAGATGGCGGCTATAAAACACCAAAATGGCGGCTGTAGAATGGTTCCAGCAGCTAGTATAGCTGTTATATAAGAGATGGCGGCTATAAAACTCAAAATGGCGGCTGTAGAATGGTTCCAGCAGCTAGTATAGCTATTATATAAGAGATGGCGGCTATAAAACTCAAAATGGCGGCTGTAGAATGGTTCCAGCAGCTAGTATAGCTGTTATATAAGAGTTGGCGGCTATAAAACTCAAAATGGCGGCTGTAGAATGGTTCCAGCAGCTAGTATAGCTGTTATATAAGAGATGGCGGCTATAAAACTCAAAATGGCGGCTGTAGAATGGTTCCAGCAGCTAGTATAGCTGTTATATAAGAGATGGCGGCTATAAAACTCAAAATGGCGGCTGTAGAATGGTTCCAGCAGCTTGTATAGCTGTTATATAAGAGATGGCGGCTATAAAACTCAAAATGGCGGCTGTAGAATGGTCCCAGCAGTAGTAGCTGTTATATCAGAGATGGCGGCTATAAAACTCAAAATGGCGACTGTAGAATGGTTCCAGCAGCTAGTATAGCTGTTATATAAGAGATGGCGGCTATAAAACTCAAAATGGCGGCTGTAAATGGTTTCAGCAGCTAGTATAGCTGTTATATAAGAGATGGCGGCTATAAAACTCAAAATGGCGGCTGTAGAATGGTTCCAGCAGCTAGTATAGCTGTTATATAAGAGATGGCGGCTATAAAACTCAAAATGGCGGCTGTAGAATGGTTCCAGCAGCTAGTATAGCTGTTATATAAGAGATGGCGGCTATAAAACTCAAAATGGCGGCTGTAGAATGGTTCCAGCAGCTAGTATAGCTGTTATATAAGAGATGGCGGCTATAAAACTCAAAACGGCGGCTGTAGAATGGTTCCAGCAGCTTGATAGCTGTTATATAAGAGATGGCGGCTATAAAACTCAAAATGGCGGCTGTAGAATGGTTCCAGCAGCTAGCAAGCTGTTATATAAGAGATGGCGGCTATAAAACTCAAAATGGCGGCTGTAGAATGGTTCCAGCAGCTTGTATAGCTGTTATATAAGAGGATGGCGGTTATAAAACTCAAAATGGCGGCTGTAGAATGGTTCCAGCAGCTAGTATAGCTGTTATATAAGAGATGGCGGCTATAAAACTCAAAATGGCGGCTGTAGAATGGTTCCAGCAGCTAGTATAGCTGTTATATAAGAGATGGCGGCTATAAAACTCAAAATGGCGGCTGTAGAATGGTTCCAGCAGCTAGTATAGCTGTTATATAAGAGATGGCGGCTATAAAACTCAAAATGGCGGCTGTAGAATGGTTCCAGCAGCTAGTATAGCTGTTATATAAGAGATGGCGGCTATAAAACTCAAAATGGCGGTGTAGAATGGTTCCAGCAGCTAGTAAAGCTGTTATATAAGAGATGGCGGCTATAAAACTCAAAATGGCGGCTGTAGAATGGTTCCAGCAGCTAGTATAGCTGTTATATAAGAGATGGCGGCTATAAAACTCAAAATGGCGGCTGTAGAATGGTTCCAGCAGCTAGTATAGCTAGGTTATATAAGAGATGGCGGCTATAAAACTCAAAATGGCGGCTGTAGAATGGTTCCAGCAGCTAGTATAGCTGTTATATAAGAGATGGCGGCTATAAAACTCAAAATGGCGGCTGTAGAATGGTTCCAGCAGCTAGTATAGCTGTTATATAAGAGATGGCGGCTATAAAACTCAAAATGGCGGCTGTAGAATGGTTCCAGCAGCTAGTATAGCTGTTATATAAGAGATGGCGGCTATAAAACTCAAAATGGCGGCTGTAGAATGGTTCCAGCAGCTAGTATAGCTGTTATATAAGAGATGGCGGCTATAAAACTCAAAATGGCGGCTGTAGAATGGTTCCAGCAGCTAGTATAGCTGTTATATAAGAGATGGCGGCTATAAAACTCAAAATGGCGGCTGTAGAATGGTTCCAGCAGCTAGTATAGCTGTTATATAAGAGGATGGCGGCTATAAAACTCAAAATGGCGGCTGTAGAATGGTTCCAGCAGCTAGTATAGCTGTTATATAAGAGATGGCGGCTATAAAACTCAAAATGGCGGCTGTAGAATGGTTCCAGCAGCTAGTATAGCTGTTATATAAGAGATGGCGGCTATAAACTCAAAATGGCGGCTGTAGAATGGTTCCAGCAGCTAGTATAGCTGTTATATAAGGGATGGCGGCTATAAAACTCAAAATGGCGGCTGTAGAATGGTTCCAGCAGCTAGTATAGCTGTTATATAAGAGATGGCGGCTATAAAACTCAAAATGGCGGCTGTAGAATGGTTCCAGCAGCTAGTAAAGCTGTTATATAAGAGATGGCGGCTATAAAACTCAAAATGGCGGCTGTAGAATGGTTCCAGCAGCTAGTATAGCTGTTATATAAGAGATGGCGGCTATAAAACTCAAAATGGCGGCTGTAGAATGGTTCCAGCAGCTAGTATAGCTGTTATATAAGAGATGGCGGCTATAAAACTCAAAATGGCGGCTGTAGAATGGTTCCAGCAGCTAGTATAGCTGTTATATAAGAGATGGCGGCTATAAAACCCAAAATGGCGGCTGTAGAATGGTTCCAGCAGCTAGTATAGCTGTTATATAAGAGATGGCGGCTATAAAACTCAAAATGGCGGCTGTAGAATGGTTCCAGCAGCTAGTATAGCTGTTATATAAGAGATGGCGGCTATAAAACTCAAAATGGCGGCTGTAGAATGGTTCCAGCAGCTAGTATAGCTGTTATATAAGAGATGGCGGCTATAAAACTCAAAATGGCGGCTGTAGAATGGTTCCAGCAGCTAGTATAGCTGTTATATAAGAGATGGCGGCTATAAAACTCAAAATGGCGGCTGTAGAATGGTTCCAGCAGCTAGTATAGCTGTTATATAAGGGATGGCGGCTATAAACTCGCATAAAACTCAAAATGGCGGCTGTAGAATGGTTCCAGCAGCTAGTATAGCTGTTATATAAGAGATGGCGGCTATAAAACTCAAAATGGCGGCTGTAGAATGGTTCCAGCAGCTAGTATAGCTGTTATATAAGAGATGGCGGCTATAAAACTCAAAATGGCGGCTGTAGAATGGTTCCAGCAGCTAGTATAGCTGTTATATAAGAGATGGCGGCTATAAAACTCAAAATGGCGGCTGTAGAATGGTTCCAGCAGCTAGTATAGCTGTTATATAAGAGATGGCGGCTATAAAACTCAAAATGGCGGCTGTAGAATGGTTCCAGCAGCTAGTATAGCTGTTATATAAGAGATGGCGGCTATAAAACTCAAAATGGCGGCTGTAGAATGGTTCCAGCAGCTAGTATAGCTGTTATATAAGAGATGGCGGCTATAAAACTCAAAATGGCGGCTGTAGAATGGTTCCAGCAGCTAGTATAGCTGTTATATAAGAGATGGCGGCTATAAAACTCAAAATGGCGGCTGTAGAATGGTTCCAGCAGCTAGTATAACTGTTATATAAGGGATGGCGGCTATAAAACTCAAAATGGCGGCTGTAGAATGGTTCCAGCAGCTAGTATAGCTGTTATATAAGAGATGGCGGCTATAAAACTCAAAATGGCGGCTGTAGAATGGTTCCAGCAGCTAGTATAGACTGTTATATAAGGGATGGCGGCTATAAAACTCAAAATGGCGGCTGTAGAATGGTTCCAGCAGCTAGTATAGCTGTTATATAAGAGATGGCGGCTATAAAACTCAAAATGGCGGCTGTAGAATGGTTCCAGCAGCTAGTATAGCTGTTATATAAGAGATGGCGGCTATAAAACTCAAAATGGCGGCTGTAGAATGGTTCCAGCAGCTAGTATAGCTGTTATATAAGAGATGGCGGCTATAAAACTCAAAATGGCGGCTGTAGAATGGTTCCAGCAGCTAGTATAGCTGTTATATAAGAGATGGCGGCTATAAAACTCAAAATGGCGGCTGTAGAATGGTTCCAGCAGCTAGTATAGCTGTTATATAAGAGATGGCGGCTATAAAACTCAAAATGGCGGCTGTAGAATGGTTCCAGCAGCTAGTATAGCTGTTATATAAGAGATGGCGGCTATAAAACTCAAAATGGCGGCTGTAGAATGGTTCCAGCAGCTAGTATAGCTGTTATATAAGAGATGGCGGCTATAAAACTCAAAATGGCGGCTGTAGAATGGTTCCAGCAGCTAGTATAAGCTGTTATATAAGAGATGGCGGCTATAAAACTCAAAATGGCGGCTGTAGAATGGTTCCAGCTGCTTGTATAACTGTTATATAAGGGATGGCGGCTATAAAACTCAAAATGGCGGCTGTAGAATGGTTCCAGCAGCTAGTATAGCTGTTATATAAGAGATGGCGGCTATAAAACTCAAAATGGCGGCTGTAGAATGGTTCCAGCAGCTAGTATAGCTGTTATATAAGAGATGGCGGCTATAAAACTCAAAATGGCGGCTGTAGAATGGTTCCAGCAGGTAGTATAGCTGTTATATAAGAGATGGCGGCTATAAACCAAAGACGGCTAAAAACTCAAAATGGCGGCTGTAGAATGGTTCCAGCAGCTAGTATAGCTGTTATATAAGAGATGGCGGCTATAAAACTCAAAATGGCGGCTGTAGAATGGTTCCAGCAGCTAGTATAGCTGTTATATAAGAGATGGCGGCTATAAAACTCAAAATGGCGGCTGTAGAATGGTTCCAGCAGCTAGTATAGCTGTTATATAAGAGATGGCGGCTATAAAACTCAAAATGGCGGCTGTAGAATGGTTCCAGCAGCTAGTATAGCTGTTATATAAGAGATGGCGGCTATAAAACTCAAAATGGCGGCTGTAGAATGGTTCCAGCAGCTAGTATAGCTGTTATATAAGAGATGGCGGCTATAAAACTCAAAATGGCGGCTGTAGAATGGTTCCAGCAGCTAGTATAGCTGTTATATAAGGGATGGCGGCTATAAAACTCAAAATGGCGGCTGTAGAATGGTTCCAGCAGCTAGTATAGCTGTTATATAAGAGATGGCGGCTATAAAACTCAAAATGGCGGCTGTAGAATGGTTCCAGCAGCTAGTATAGCTGTTATATAAGAGATGGCGGCTATAAAACTCAAAATGGCGGCTGTAGAATGGTTCCAGCAGCTAGTATAGCTGTTATATAAGAGATGGCGGCTATAAAACTCAAAATGGCGGCTGTAGAATGGTTCCAGCAGCTAGTATAGCTGTTATATAAGAGATGGCGGCTATAAAACTCAAAATGGCGGCTGTAGAATGGTTCCAGCAGCTAGTATAGCTGTTATATAAGAGATGGCGGCTATAAAACTCAAAATGGCGGCTGTAGAATGGTTCCAGCAGCTAGTATAGCTGTTATATAAGAGATGGCGGCTATAAAACTCAAAATGGCGGCTGTAGAATGGTTCCAGCAGCTAGTATAGCTGTTATATAAGAGATGGCGGCTATAAAACTCAAAATGGCGGCTGTAGAATGGTTCCAGCAGCTAGTATAGCTGTTATATAAGAGATGGCGGCTATAAAACTCAAAATGGCGGCTGTAGAATGGTTCCAGCAGCTAGTATGGCTGTTATATAAGGAGATGGCGGCTATAAAACTCAAAATGGCGGCTGTAGAATGGTTCCAGCAGCTAGTATAGCTGTTATATAAGAGATGGCAGCTATAAAACTCAAAATGGCGGCTGTAGAATGGTTCCAGCAGCTAGTATAGCTGTTATATAAGAGATGGCGGCTATAAAACTCAAAATGGCGGCTGTAGAATGGTTCCAGCTGCTTGTATAGCTTTTATATCAGGGATGGCGGCTATAAAACTCAAAATGGCGGCTGTAGAATGGTTCCAGCCTGTATACTGTTATATAAGAGATGGCGGCTATAAAACTCAAAATGGCGGCTGTAGAATGGTTCCAGCTGCTTGTATAGCTGTTATATCAGGGATGGCGGCTATAAAACTCAAAATGGCGGCTGTAGAATGGTTCCAGCAGCTAGTATAGCTGTTATATAAGAGATGGCGGCTATAAAACTCAAAATGGCGGCTGTAGAATGGTTCCAGCTGCTTGTATGGCTGTTATATAAGGGATGGCGGCTATAAAACTCAAAATGGCGGCTGTAGAATGGTTCCAGCAGCTAATATAGCTGTTATATAAAAGATGGCGGCTATAAAACTCAAAATGGCGACTGTAGAATGGTTCCAGCAGCTAGTATTGCTGTTATTTAAGAGATGGCGGCTATAAAACTCAAAATGGCGGCTGTAGAATGGTTCCAACAGCTAATATAGCTGTTATAAAAGAGTTGGCGGCTATAAAACTCAAAATGGCGGCTGTAGAATGGTTCCAGCAGCTGGTATATTTGTTATATAAGAGTTGGAGGCTATAAAACTCAAAATGGCGGCTGTAGAATGGTTCCAGCAGCTAGTATTGCTGTTATATAAGAGATGGCGGCTGTTGGTGTTTAGATTATATAAAATAAGATAACATTAAGACAATTATAATATAGAACAAATGGAAATGTATGCCAATATAAGTATGTAACCCGATTATAGATATCGATGGCTCATCAGTCATAAGTAGATCTGATATGGTCAGCAGTTAACAATAAAGACCTAGTTCATCAAGTTGCTATAGTTAGCTATTTTCAATAAAGACGTATTTTGCTGACCTAACACTATGTCGAACTATGCACTGGTGAGCTCTCTAGTTTTACTATAAAAGAAATGCATTATTCTTTGTAAGATCAGATACCAATTGTAGCTACATCGGGTGTGCATCGCTGTGTCTTTGGCCCCCATCTCTACCTTTGTAATCTCGCTCCGAAGTCCACCCAATTTATGTGTTGGTTGCGACGACTATTAGTCACTGGTTTATGTGCTAGTGCCTATTTGATTATAAATAAATAAATAATAATAAATTCAAGAAATACTAACGTCTTTCATTGAACATTTTGGTGACCCCGACATTGGCGGCTCCAAGTTGAAAGAATTACAGACTTGGTGGAACCGTCATCAAGTGAGAATTGGTTTGGTTAACTCAGGCGACCAATCTCTCAACAACAAGGAAACTGGTCAACTAGGTGACTACTTTCTTTGCACGCTTTGGACACAGAACAATCCTAAGCGAGGGCACAAATTGATGAACATTTCACATCAATCTGGGGTCCCGACTAAAAACATCGCAATTGATTAACTTGGCAATCGTTGCGTAGCCACTTTGGCGACTAAAACAATTTATTGGAAAACTAGGAGTTAGTTTTCCGCAACAAGGTAGCAATTCATACCCATTGAATAAAAGTTGATCAACTAGGCGATCACTTTGGTAAATACAATTAACACGATTTGTGTCAACGAGGCGACCAAATCATAAAAAAGTTATTTAAAATAAAAAGTTTGATCAACTTATAAACTATATTGCATTCCCTGGCGTCAGCAATCTCTGACCTAGTTAACTCGGTCAGTAACCCAGGTAGTACGCACGAGTATATAGTTTGGCATTGGTCAGCAATTTTTGAAAAATATATAATAAAGAAAAGAAACTCAAAAAAAAAAAAAAAAAAAAAAAAACAGAAACTGGTTTCACTGTCGTGGCGTTTATCAGTGTAAAAGAATAGGTATATTGGAAATAAAAATTAACTATTGGTAACGCAAAAATTAAAAGACGACTTCGATTTATTTCTAATTCTTATTTGTGCTACATTTGACCAATTTTTAGGAACGAGTCGGAGCGTTCCCTGTCTTTGACAAAATAAATAAACTCCCATCGGGTCAAGTACAAGTAGAAATTAGCAATTACATAAGAATATAAAAACATGGCGGAGTTTTATAAGCAGCAGACAGAACGAGGAGAAGCAAATCAGGCTTTCATTCGGAATACCAAAAGGATTCGTTCGCCAGGAAAATGAAGCCATCTTATTTCGAGGAGAAACTTGAG
>JAECWI010000438.1:0-19041 GCA_018150345.1 Drosophila equinoxialis | reverse complement strand
ACAAACATACATTTTTTCAGGTTACTATAGAGCGGGCGTTTTCATCAATGAAGTTGGTTTTGTCGGATAACCGCAATAGATTGAGCCACGAAACGCTGGAAAATATACTTCTCGTTAATTAAATTCGACACACTTGGACAGTGCCATCGATAATTTGACTTTGTTTGAGGATGAGTAAAAGCATTTCGGAAATACTAATACTTAAACATACATACATTGTCCCTTATTAGTATAAATAAAATCTTTGAAAACTTGTAACAAATATCATGAAGAGTCTTAGTGTTGTTTTTTAGTTGCAGGGTACTTACGTATTCAGTAACTTAATAAATAATTACTGTGTGTTAATCTTAATAATGGAAATAAATTATTATTAGTTTAATCAATGTTCAAATAAAAAAATATTAATTTGAACATAATAGTAATATCAAAAATGACTATAATGAGAGCGGTAGCAAACAAAAAAAAAAAAAATATTTCATCTGCTCTCATCTCGCTCTAGGTTTTGAACTACGGCTACGGCTACGTATGAAATTTCGTTTCATTTTTTTGCTATTGCTATTGCTATAGCTTTGAAAACGTCAAAAACTAAAGCAGAGCAGAGCATTTATTTTTCGTAGTTTGCCTTTGACTCTGCTCCTGCTCTCGTCAAAAACGGGAGCGGTAGCGAGAAAAAAAAATACTACGGAGTTTCGTAGTAATATCAAACCCTGTTTTTAATATCAGCCAAGCCAATCTTTCAAAAATACGGGCAATAAGATTTTTAAATAATAAATTTCAAATAATGATAAGCAAAAAGAAGCAATACTATTTACGTTCCACGATGACCCTATACAAGGAGGTCTTACTGGAATATCAAGAACTATAGCCAAAATAAAAAGCCATTACTATTGGAAGAATATGAATCGAGATATACCTCAAAATATTAAAAATGTAATAAGTGTCAAAAACCAAAAATAACAAAACACACAAAAACTTCAGTGACTATTAATAAAACGCCACAACTGGCTTTCGATAGGGTAATTGTGGATACGATTGGTCCACTCCCAAAGTCAGAACAAGGAAATGAATACGCAGTAACTTTAATCTGCGATCTAACAAAATACCTTATAATAATACCAATAAAAGACAAAAGTGCAAAAACAGTAGAAAAAGCTATATTTGAAGATTTAATTTAAGGTCCAATGTAGACGTTCACGGACATGGGAAGAGCCAGAATTTTGTTAGAACAACATAGGTCTAAAAATAAGGAGCTATATTAGTTAAAGTTAGAGTTAAAGTTTTATTAAGAAATGATACGGGCTATAAGTTGGAACCTAAGTATTTTTGGCCCATATACAATAGAAGCAAAAGAATATGGGGATAACATTTTAATTAAGGATAAAAAGAATAAAAAATAAACAGAACATAAGGGTAAATTAAAAGTATGAAAAGTAAAATAAAAATATCAAAGAAGCTAACTTCGGCAATGCCGAAGTTTATATACCCTTGCAGTCTTTGGCAATAATTTTTTTACATTTTGAAATTTCTTTCCCTGCAACTGAATTCATCAATACACAAACAAAACATTCAAATTATTTCTCTTGCATCATTCCCTAAGCAAAGCACAACACGCATACACATACAGTTCTTGTAGCGCTGCGTCTGTGTTTTTTTTTTTTTTTTTTTTTTTTTTTTTGTATAGGGGGAATGCATTGAAAGCCGAAAAGTGTAGGACTTGGTATCGACCTTGGTTAGGGGTCACCTCACCGCACTAAAACCTACCCTACTTCCGTATCCCTCTCGCGGAACCAACGCTGAAGTTATTACTTCACGAGGGGGAGATGGCATGAAAGCCTCATCTAGATACTCATCTAGAGTTTGAATTCTGGTTGCGCTGACGTTCAGCGCGACGCAGGGACTGCATGATCACCGCAGCTAGGTGGCTAACTGCGAGCCAATTGTTTTGCGAGCTAAGTAAGATATCGATCAAGTCATGAACTACGAATGGCCTCCCAATGCCTTGGCTTAGCTCTTCCCGTTCAGCAGTAAAACGCGGACAGACAAAAAAGACATGCTCTGCGTCCTCAATCGGCCCCGTACAGTATGTGCAGTAGGGGTCAGATTCGTGCTTAAATCTATGCAAATATGATTTAAAACACCCGTGTCCCGTTAGGAGTTGCGTCAAATAAAAATATGTTTCGCCGTGTGGCCGACTCACCCATTCCCGCACATTAGGTATAAGGCGGTTTGTCCAGCGTCCGTGGGAGGAATGGCGCCAGCGGTCCCGCCATGCGCGAATGGACACCTCTCATTTTTGAGCTGCTGTACTGTTGCTTCTGGCCTCTAATGCAACAATATCAAGTGGCAACATACCTGATATGACTAAGGCAGCATCTTCGGATACGGTTCGGAACGCTCATATGACTCGTAACGCGCTAGCTCTGTATTGCGATCTGCAGGCGCGGCTGTATGACTGGATCGCCATCGGTGGAGCCCATATCCTTGCTGCATATAGAACTACGGATCGTACCACCGTGGTGATGAGCCATCTGCTTTTCGGTCGGGGGCCACCGTGATTGGACATTATCCTGGCTATGGCTGATGTTGCCCTTGCTGCTTTGTCGGCTACATGTTGCAGATGGTGCTTGTATATTAACCTATGGTCGACCATCACCCCGAGGTATCTTATTGCCGGCTTGGAGCGGATGACGCATCCTGCAACATGGATGATTGCAGTCTCCACACGTTTCCTGCTGCTGACTAACACGGCCTCTGTCTTGTGTGCAGCCAGAGACAGAGAATTCCTTTGCATCCAGGATAGAATTGATTGCACTGGTCCTGGCCTCCGCTTCTCCCAGCTCCTTTGCCACTGTGACCACTGCTATGTCGTCTGCAAATCCAATGATCTTCGTCCTGTGTGGCATGTCCAGACGAAGCACTGCGTCATACATGACGTTCCACAGTGTTGGACCAAGCACCGAGCCTTGTGGGACTCCGCCTGTTATTTTGTATTCCCGTTGCCCTCTGTCCGTTTCGTACATCAGAATCCGGTCTTCGAAATAACTGCGAATCATTGCAACCAGGTACTCTGGTGGAGCTAAGCGCTGCAGTGACTCAATTATGCACTTCCAACTCGCTGAGTTGAATGCGTTTCGTACATCCAGAGTGGTGATAAGGCAGTACTCTTTGCCTCCTCCTTTCCATCGCTGGCCCTCTATGGCTTTTTTTGGCTATTTCGGTGACGGTATGTATTGCGTCGACCGTACTACGATTCTTCCGGAAGCCAAACTGGAGCTCCGAAAGTCCATTCCAAGCTTCGATGTGGGCTTCTAATCTGTTGCGAATGATCGATTCGAATACCTTTCCCAGCACATCTATCATGCAGAGCGGCCTGTACGCTGAAGTGTCGTCCGATTTCCCTCCTTTTGGGAGTAGCACCAGCCTCTGCCTTTTCCATCTTGCTGGAAAGACTCCTTGGCACAGACAGGAGTTGAATACATCGGCCAGTTTCGAGGGCTGATTCATTGCGATGAGCTTGATGATCCCAGCAGGAAATCCATCAGGGCCAGGCGATTTGTTGCTTTTGATCCGCTTGGCAGCCAGCACGATTTCTTCATCACTAATATAGCCGGGAGTCATCTCTTGTTGGGCTCCTGCAACTGGAGGCTGCAATATTGGCCGCTCTGGGAATAGCGTTTTTACTATGTTTGCGAGTAGCATTCCATCTGTGGGGGATGGGCGTTTGGCAAGTTTGCCCATTACCAACTTGTACGCCGCTCCGAAGGGTTGGTCATCGGCATCCGCGCAGAGCTTCTTCCAACAGTCAGCCTTGCTCTGCTTTATGGCTCTATTTAGCAGTGCTCGCCGCATCTTATAGGCGTCCAGTAGCCTTTGGAACGAGGGACTCCCTCTGGCCCGTTGCTGAGAACTTAGGCCGCGCTAAGCGCGTTGTTTGGCCACCACACTCGAATATTATTGCACTGTGGTCACTGTGCGTATATACGTCGGAGACTATCCATGTAGAATTCCGGGCCAGGCTCATGCTTGCAAAAGTAACGTCGATTATAGAGTTACGGCCTGCTCTGCTGAATGTCTGTGTGTTACCGATGTTCAATAAACTCACGTTCAGCGAGGCGAAGGAGTCCAGCAGAATTCTTCATCTTGCCGTGGTTTTGATGCTTCCCCACTCCATCGCCCATGCGTTAAAGTCGCCGGCGATGATCACTGGCGGTGAACTTCTGGCTTCTGCGGCTATACAGTCAATAATAGCTGCAAAGTCGTCTATATCCACGGTTGGGGCTATGTAGCAGCTAAAAATGGATATGCCGTTGCATTTCGCCCTGGTGTAGCCTCTGTGTCTGCCAATACACTCTAGTTGTAACGGAGGATGTCCGCCACTCCATATTGCTGCGCCCATGGTGTTATTTTGGACCCAGTCCGCGTCCTGTTTTACGCCATATGGTTCCGACAAAAGCGCTATGTCGACGCCAAGATCAATAACAGTCTGCTCCAGCAAATCCTGTGCAGCCCTGCAATGATTTACATTAAGTTGTAGAAACTTAATTTTTGCACTTGTTTGTTGCCTTGACATACAACGGGCATCCTCTGCTAAGAGTGTTATGTGCCGCGTTCTTTTCGCCATGCCTAGTACATAAGATGCACTTTGCGTCGTTGTTGCAGTCTTTAGATGCGTGACAGCTCTCTCCGCAGTTGAAACATAGGCTGCCGGCCTCGTGCTCCTTTTTACACCTGCACCTAGCTGATGTATGCCCAAAGTCGAGACATTTGTAGCACCTCCTTGGCTCTATCTTGGCTCTTATTCTACATTCTGCAATGCGAACCGTTCTTGCAGCAATCATTTTCGATGCCTGATTGGCATTCAGCAGCATTGTTGCAGTTTGCGTACCCCTATATGCCTTCTGCATCTTGGGAAACGATTCCTCTGGCAGAGTTTCCTCCGTTAATTTGGCGGCTGCATCAAGAACGTCCTCGATTTTGGAATAGAACGGTATATCCCTGATTTCGATTGTGACTCAGTGATAAGTTTAACCCGTCCTTCGTCGCCAAGCGCTTGCTGCAACGCCTTGTGTAGTACTAACGTACCGCCGTCATCATACTTTTTCATCTCCAGGAGAAGTTTTCCTGCTGCTGTTCTACGCACTCCGCAAACTCCTTCCTTGTGTGAGAGCATGGCGGGGTCAGTCTGGACAGCCTCCAGTACTTTTGCATCAAAGCATCAGGCCGTCTTCTACTCTTGCGTTTAGGTCTTTTGACCGTTTCCCATTTGTTGGCGATTTTTTGTAAGGGGACGGTACCCCCTTCCGCTGATTCAGCAGTCGTATTTTGGGTAGTTGGCTGTCTTAAAACCGTGCTGGGCCGTGTGACGGCTTTCCGTTCCTTTGCCCTCTGCCTTGTACGTGCTACATTTGGTGTAGCACTTTTGGCCACGATAGCCGCAAACGTCAGTGGCCGCGGCTCCTGTTTTGGCTTATTGGTCCGAGGTCTGCTTTGCAGTTGGGTTTTTACACCAACCAAAACCGTCTTCATTCTTGTTAATTCATCCTTCATGCCACAATTTACGAGTGGATGCTGGCTTGGTGCAGGAATAGCGACAATTGCAGCTATTTCGTCGACAAGTGCTCCGAGTTCAGAGATCTGTTCTCTTAGACCTGTCTGGACGCTTCTTGGCCTTTTCGGTGCCGCTTCTGATTCGTCGGCAGGTGGACTTATTTCGCGGCTTCTTTTGGCGTATCCTCTACTATAGCGACTGCTGCTGGTGTGAAGGCTGGCAGAGATTTCAAGTGTTTGGCCGTGGGAGCCGAATGCGTAGCTGTTGGCGGCGTTCTGGCCATTAAGCTACTTCGCGAAAAGGCAGTTGCTCCGGCTGGCATTTTACAGCCTTTACTGCTTGTTGCGTTGTCCGCTGCATCGGCCAAGTGTGCCACCGATGCAGTAGTTTTCCTGATGTTATTTATGGATGTAGGGGCCTCCAGAATCCGTGCCCCGGCCGCGGTTTTGTTCGCGGGTGGATTTCCACTTTTGTGGCTGCCACCTGGAGTAGTTTCGTTTTTTCCAGCCATATTTTTTTATTAACTATGATGCATTTTATACCTACTGCCAGGTACGAAAGATCGTTAATGTGCTGCCGGCCGATGCGACGCAGACGCAGACCACAAGCCGCTCAATATGAGGACAGACGCTATGTGGATTTAGGTGCTTCCCGAGGGGAACGTAGTAGGTCATCATTTGAACCGATTTGTGTTGACTGTAACTTCTGTTCTATTTATCCGATCAGATTCAAACTTTGGGATGTGTCAATTTATGTCAAATACTATCATATTGGTAAATTTCATGGGGATACTCCAATTTTTGCAAAAATGTTTGTTCTAGAGCTATATGATATAGTGGTCCGATCCTTACGATTTTCATACTTTATCTCACCCGGGTAATAAAAAGCCCACAAAAAAATTTCATCCCAATAGCTTCTAAGATGGCTGAGTAAAACGCGTACGCACAGACAGACGGACAGACGGACATGGCTATATCGACTCAGCTTCTCATGCTGATCAAGAATATATATACTTTATGGGGTCGGAAACGTCTCCTTCTGTGCGTTACAAACATCTGACCAATTTTATAATACCCTCTGCAAGGGTATAAAAAAAACAAATATATGTGGGATGTGCATTTGCGATGTGCATCAATCCACTGTACACGAAGACGAGACAACAATCAAAGAGAAGACGCGAGGTATGACGACGGGAGAGTTGATTTTGCGCGTCAAAGAAAACGGACGTGTTTTGAGGTCTTGTACCACAGACAGTACCACAAACGGACACTAAATGTCGATCGCTAAAGTAGGGCGCTAGAAGTCGAAGCGTCATAGACGGACGCCGAAGTCGAACCGAGCCAAACTTCGATTATCATTTTATATCTTGTAAGCCCCCTAGACTATAATTAACTCGTAAATAAAATCCCACATATTTTGGGAGCTCGACCGGGAAAGATAGAGTGATAAAAAGAGAGTTTTCCCACATTTTTTGGGAGCTCGACCGGGATAGATAGAGTGTTAAATAAAAAATTTCCCACATTTTTTGGTTGTTTGACCGGAATAGAAAGAGTGCGAGATAGAAAGAGTGCGGGATACAAGTACCCCATATAGTTTGTGCGTTCTGCTAGTGGTAAAATTAAAACATTAACTATGTCGTGTCTAAATGATTATATAAGTGGTAGTCTGAAAACGGGTAAAGCAGACAATATCAGAACATTGCATTAGTTTATCTATGAGAGCGAGGGATATAGAAATAACCGCAAAAGAATTTGAGAATTTTCTGGTTTCGATTACGGTGAAACAAACGCAAAGTACGAAGCAAAGGAGGAATATGTACGACAAAATTTGTTTCGATTTGCAATGTATTGGGTATCAAGTACAGTATCGACGACCTTGCATTGTATACTTTCATGAATTTGAAGCTGAACAATAAGTTGGCGTCACAAGCAGAAAACGAAGTGGAAGACGAAGCTGAAGAAGAAATAGGTGATGAAATAGACGACGAGACCAATCTTGAGTCGGTAGCAACAGAAAATAATTTACGGCATATGCAAGAGAGAGCAAGCGAGAACATCAACAACGACGAAGAATTGAAGAAAGAGATAGAATGATGATGCCGCATTTTGCCATTAGTTTTCGCGAGGTGGGAGAGAACATTCGTATTTATGACGGCACTAATACTATTGCAGTAGAAGTTTGGATTAACGAATTCAATGAGCAAGCAACTTTTATGTGTTGGAACGATTTCCAGAAGTTTCTGTTCACGGAGAAGGCGTTAAAAGGTATCGCGAAACTGTTTGTCTTGAGTAAGAGAGGAATAGATTCGAAAAAGCACTTTTGAGTGAATTTAAGTCGGTTTGAGTAGTAAAGGCGTGCATGAGCAACTAATGAAAATGAAGCGTAAAAACAATGAGTGAATTTTTGAGTATTTTTACAGAATGAAAGATGTAGCTTCACGTGAGAATAAGTCCATTTTATATTGTGCGAAAAATTTTAATGAGTTTAAAGAAAAATTAAAGCAGTATAAAATATTGAGTGAAAAAGAAAGTAAGAAAAGCAATGATAAATACAAAAACGATGAAAATAGTGCAAAAGTGAACAACAAAATGATGAAAACTATTAATAAAAACGATGTTGTGTGTTACAATTGTGGAGATAAAGGACATTACTCAAAAGATTGTGATGATAAAGAGAAAGGTAGAAAGTGCTACAAATGTAATAAATTTGGTCATATAGCTAAAAATTATAATAAAAGAGATGAACAGTCAATTTGAAACAAACATAAGAAGTTTTGTATTTAGTCGAAATGGTTTAAGAGTATAAAAGCTCGAAAATGAAAGTGATAAAATAAACATTCTAAAGATCGATGTCGCGAATAATAAAGAAGAACTTGAAATAGACGAAAGTGCAAGCACAAATGCTAAAAAAGAGGTATATGATTTGATATCTAATTATCAACCGGTAGCAACAAAAACGACGAGTGTACAAATGGCTATTATTTCAAACGACGAAAGTAGACTTGCTTTTAATGAGGCAGATTGCGTGAACGAGAAACTCGAAGAATGGTTGGCTGAAGGTACAATTAAAGAGTCAAAGTCCAAGTACACAAGTCTTGTGCTACTTGTAAAGATGCATGAAGATGCGCTGGTTGTTGTCCCTGAGTAAAAAAGGGAGAAAGAGTTCATTTGCAGAGAATACTATATCAGTGCCGTGAAGTTGGCAAGCATGAAGGCTTGTTTCACCCACTTACACTTTTGTTCCACTTTTAACTTACCGTATTGATTTTCTAGGTCCACTCGACCTTACTCACAAAGACTATAAGTATATTCTGGCGGTCATAGTTCTGCTCGTTATACCCAATCAAAATGAAGACTAGCAATGACGTTATTATGAAGCTGACGATGCAAAGCACGATTTTTGGCAACCATGCGTTTAATTTCTCGGATCTGGGTTCCGCCTTTACATCCCAAGATTTTCTGAAGTACTGTGACAGCGAAGGTATCAACCACGTTAAGACGACCACAGCACTTCTGAGAGTTAACGGCCAAGTCAAACGTTTAAATGCGATCATCATTCCTGTTCTGTCGAAGTTGAGCGTTGATGATCCGAAGAAGTAGTATCGACATGTTACCAAAGTTCAGCAGGCTATTGATACTCGAAGTACACTAGAAGTATTGACGCTTCTCCATTTGAGTTACTTATCCTTACTGGCCAATGGACGAATGCCATATTTACAGACGAAAGAAGCGAGCTCCGTACCAAGGCGAAGGCACACATCACCAAGATACAAGACGAACACAAGAAGTACTACAACCTATGACGCGTCGTAAGCATGCTCGATCTTATGATGTTGGCGACTTGGTTGCAATTAAGAGGACGCAATTTGGCAGTGGTCTCATTTTAAAACCAAAATCTTTTGGAACCTACCAGAGACGAGACAACAATCAAAGAGAAGACGTGAGCGTGTGAGAAAAGACGATCAAAAAGGGATGGCGAACAAATGAGAGATGACGACGGGAGAGTTGGTTTTTGCGCGTGAAACAAGACGGACGTGTTTTAAAGTCTTGCGTTATAGATGCAATGTTAAGTCGAGTACCATAAACGGGTACTAAAAGTCGTGTGTCAAAGTCGGACACTAAAAGTCGATCACTAAAGGCGGGCGCGAGAAGTCGAAGCGTTATAAACGGACGCCGAAGTCGAACCGAGCCAAACGTCGATTATCATTTTATATCAATTTCATATCAATCAAGTCGTATTTTCATATAAACCCCCTAGACTCCTTAACTCCTAAATAAAACCCCCACATATGTATTTATATATACAAAAGTTTTATGGATTCATCTACTACTAAAAATATATTTCGAAAAACAAGAGAAAGAAAATTTGTCTGACCAGGCACAAACAAAAAAAAAAAATCAAAACTGGGTATGAGCCGGCTTCAGGTCAATAAATCTTACTAATTTCGTAAGATTTTAAATCATAGGCAGCACAAAAGGTGAGCAGGTTGTCTGTATAGCTATTTCAAGAACTACCAAGTTCTATCATCAGCAGACTTCGCTAAAGAATCCACCGTTGTAATGGCCATACCATATCTTCAACGCTAAAAGTAGTTGGGAATTCCAAACGACATGAAGCGAGAAAAGAACGGCAAAGCTTGCAACTGCAGATTCCACCTTTTTAATGTGCATACCCTTGGGCGCCATCAAAATTAGTGTAAAGGGCTTCGCCTTCACCAACTAACCATCGCGCCCAAATTTTTTGTTATAGTATATTGTACTATATGCAAAAAAGATGGTTTACAGCAAGTGTAAAAACAACATGTGTAATACGGCGGGCCTTCCGTTTTTGGTATTTGTCTATTGTTTGTCCGATTTGTCTACAGGTCACCGTTGCTAGTTAGTGACCACTGTCACGGTCGTCATATAGTAAATCCGATGTTGATGTTGTTCCAAGTATATTATTTTTGTTTATAAAAATGAAAGACACAAGCAGGCCGTTTTGGTTTGAGTTTGGTTTATTGAATAATTCTTAATTCTGTTACAATGGGTAACTATAGCTAAGACCGCGTAGCTGCGCTGCCAGTAATGCAGGCAGAGGATCGGTATAAACATATTTATGAATAAATGTTTACATGAGAGTAAGCATGTGTATAGGCCGCCACAGCGAGAGAGTGAGGATGTATCATATTGCACATTGGGCCAGAGCGGCCGCGCGTGTTATATTTGCCGACACAGCAATTGTCCAGCACCATGCACTCATGGGTGGTCATGTTACTTAGAAGTCAAATGCCCTTGAATGTTGTGCGTTTGTTGGATTGGAGTTAAAGAGGTTGATTATGGTAGGGAAGTGCTCGCTACCAAAGAGATCATTTTCTGTGTACATTTTGGAGATTATTTAAAGAAAATCTCTTGTTAGGTGGAATGTAGGCTAAAATTAGTCTAAATTTGAGCTTTGACATGAATTCTACGCATACTGCGTCAAAATCACCGTTCAATGTTATTTCTCGAATTTGTAGGGAGTTGTGTATCAAGAGAGCTACACCCCCATTGGAGGTTGAGCTGGTTTTTGTTATTAAGGTGTAGTTGATTGGTATGGGGATGCAGTTGGAGTGTATTTTATGTGTTTTTTGTAGAGATAAGTGAGAGATATGTAAAGGTACATGTGTTAGACATTGTTATTTTAAGTGTTAAAAACTGTCGCTGTCGTCGTTGTTTTTAAGTTTTGATTTGTTGGCGGTTTTTGTATTTGGTAGGTTGTGCTTTGTGGGTTTAAGATTTGTTGAAAGGGTGCTGATTTTCTTTAGGAAATGTTCTTAATATTAAGTCAGTTTTTCTGCTTACTGAATTTTGTGACTTAGCGAGGAAGTCTATGTCCATTTCCATGTCTTCTTTGCAGTGTTGGTGCGATGAACTTGGGTGTCCAGATAATAGGTCGTCGTAAGATGTTGGTAGAGATGAGGTGATAGTGCGCTGGGCAGATTTGGTTAATGTTGATGCGTAGCTGTTGCTAACTTGCGGGTTGTGACGAGAGTAGTAAATTGATAAGGCTGTTTTATGGTCCACTTTCTCTGTAGTTTTAATTGCTACCAGTTCTTGTTGTTTTTTGAATGTTGGGCATTTGCGGTCCAGTGGGCTGTGTTTAGGGTCAAATTCGTGGTAATTTTTGCACTTTAGGCAACACTCTTCGTTGGTGCAGGTTTCGTTTTCAGCAGTGTGTGGCATTTGTGAGCAGTTGTTGCAAGTTTCTTCTGAATTTTTGCAGATTGGGGTTGGGTGGCCATATCGTAGACATTTTTTGCATCAGAGAGGAATGTATGGGCGGACACGTGTGTTCTCAAATCCAATTTTAATAGATTTTGGAAGGTTGTGTGTGGCGAATGTAACAATTATAAGTCCCGTTCCTGCCAAGCCTTGATCTTGTTTTTTTAATATTTTTCGCACTTCTGTTACACTTTGAGATTTTAGTTCGTTTAGTATTTCTGTTTCCTCTATGTTTCTTACTTCGTTGCTGTAGATTACTCCCTTAGAAAAATTTAGTGTTTTATGTTCGGTGGCTGCGACTTCAATATCGGCCATGTTTTTGATTTAAAAGAATTTCATTGTTTGTAAAACATTTTTTGTTTTGATTAATAAGGTGCCGGCGCGAGTTTTTTTCGCAAGTGTCAACTTCTCCTCCACATGTATAGTCTATTGTTTTTTTAATTAGGAATGGTGATACATTTTCGAAAGATTTGTTGCCTTTTGTTAATTATAATATATTTTGGGTTGTTTAAGTTTTGATATTTGTTGTAGTGTGGTGTTGTTGTTATGCTTATATCAAGCGGTTTCATATTTGTTATTGTTTTTCGGGCTCAGGCCCGGCACTTTAAATTGGGTCTCTTGGTTTTGTTGTTTTTGTTTTCGTGTTCTGTTTTATGCACTTGGTCGGATGTCTGTTTTCACTGAGATTTTGTATTGCTTATTGAGCACCACAGAACTGCAGAAGTAACACGTTTGTTTTTTTTTTATACCCTTGCAAAAAGGATTTACTAATTTTGGTCAGAAGTGTGCAACGCATAGAAGAAAGCATCTCCGATCATATAAAGTATATATATTCTTGATCAGCACGACGAGACGATTTCAAATAGCCATGCCCGTCCGTTCGTCCGCCTGGATCGATGCGAAATCCCCCAAGACCGTAAGAGCTACAGAGGTGATTTGCATGTAGGCTTGTTTGTACGGCACAGTTTGTATATCTCGGATTCAGCCGGATCGGACCACTATATCGTATAGCTCCCATACAAACGGCAAAGTCAAGAACAGTGACTTTTCTCAATAACTTCGTTATTTTCTCAGCTATTGTCGTGAAATAAAATATTGGTCAGTCTATTGCACATATAAACCACTGTGCCAAATTTGATCAAGATCGGGTGACTAAACAGTGACTTTTGTTAATAACTTCGTTACTATTGTTGCGATTGATTTCAAATTTAATATTTGTTAGTTTAATAAATCTGTTAATGGCTATGCCGAATTTGATATAGATCGGGTGACTATATCATATAGCTTCCATAGGAACGATCGGTGAAAAACAGTGACTTTCTTCAATAACTTCGTTATTTCTTATGCTAAGATTGCGGGCCGTTCTTTCGCAGACATTAGACCTTTTTGGATAAAAAGTTTTTACACTTTGAAGGCTATGGGTAAGGAAAGAGTTATCAAAACAGTTGCAAGGGTATACAAACTTCGACGCGGTGGAAGTTAACACCGGCACTCTGTTTCAATTGTAATTTGCCTTTTAATAATTGACGCGAAAATTCGCACGCTCACGATAAGTGTGAATGATTAATTTAGTATTAATTTGCACTTCATCGGAACAACATAAAAGTAAAGAAAATAGTTATCATTGTCGATTTTAACTAGTTTTTGAAATGTTCAATTGGTCTAATTTAATAGCCATGTCCGTCCGTCCGTCCGCCTGGATCGATGCGAACTCCTCCAAGACCGTTAGAGTTACAGAGCTGAAATTTCGCATGTAGGCTTGTATATACTGCGGGGTTTGTATATCTCAGATTCAGCCGGATCGGATCGAATCGTTTGTATGAGAGCTATATGGTATAGTGATCATAGTGATGATGATATATTGATCATATATCTCTCATACAAACGTCGTGACTTTGACGTTTCTGAATAACTTCGCTATTTTCTGAGCTATCCTCATGAAATTTAATATTGGTGAGTTTATTGCACATATAAAAAGCTGTGCCGAATTTGATCAAGATCGAGTGAATATATCATATACCTCCCATAGGAACGATCGGTGGAAAACAATGACTGACCAAAACTTCGTTATTTCTATGCTAAGATTGTGGGCCGTTTTTTCGCAAACATTACTTTTTGTAGATAAAACGTTTTTCCATTTTGACAACTATAAGTGAGGAAAGAGTACCAAACATCTTGGAAGGGTATATTGTTTAACTTGACTGCATTTACTGGCAATATGCCCAAATTGGTTACACTTAAAACATTTTCGACGTTTTTCTTTATTGCTGCAATCACTTGCTATATGGCCTTTATGTCCACAACTATTACAGCTGACTTCTTTATTTTTGGACATTACGTTCCTTGGCATCTTTTAACAAAAACACTGCGGTCAACTGCTTTGGATTTTTCACACATTGTTCCATAGCTTTTTAGTTTTGATTTAAAATTCTTTTAGTCATTTGCATCCGATTTATTAGTTTCGCGTTCATCTATCCCGTCGATTATAAGTATATTGAATTAGAGCTTTTATAAAAATACTCTTGCATTTTTTCACTTTTGTTTCGCTTTCTTTCGCTCAGTTTTTATAATTCTTTGCTCCCTACGGTCTGCCTAAACTCGCTTAATAGTGCATTTTTGAGTATTGACCAAGAATTAATACCTCTTTCATTCAAAACAAATAGCTTGGCATTGCCTCTTAGCGACTTTTTTGCAAAAACTAATTTTGAAGGTCATTAAAGTCCACCAAAAGAGCTTGATCTACGAATTCTGAAAGCCATTCCTCAATTCCAATTAAGTTTGTTCCATCTAATGTTCTAATTGTGTCCTCTATGTCACGAAAATTCGTACCAAAACGTAACCAAATGTCACTATAACGTTTTTCGTCTCCACTGTTTTTCTTACATCTTCGTTAATTCTCTCTCTCTCTCTCTCTTTCTGTTCAACATTTTCTTCGGCATCATTGTACACACTACTGTGAGCGGCACTTTCGTTACCCTCTTGGTTGTCAAATTCGTCGCTTCTTTCGTCGTTACGTACTTCGTTTTCACAAAGCAAACTGTTTCTCTTACATCTTCGTGAATTCTCTCTCTCTCTCTTTCTGTTCAACGTTTTCTTCTGCATCATTGTACACACTACTGTGAGCTGCACTTTCGTTACCCTCTTGGTTTTCAAATTCGTCGCTGCTTTCGTCGTTACGTACTTCATTGCGCTCTTCGTTTTTACAAAGCAAACTGCGAAGTTCGTGGAATATATTTGACTGCAAATTCTATAGTTCGTGCCTTATACCGAGTATGTTACATATAGAAACGAGATCACGTTCAGACAAGTTCCGTTCAATGTATATTTTCTTGCTTTCGTACTGCGCGTCATTCTCATCGAATCTGAATCCAGACCCTCTCCCGATTATTTCTGTCTCCCTGTTGTTCATATACATACTTATGCAAAGCATTTTGGTTATGTTGAAAAAATAGGGTTATTTTTCACAGCATTTATTTTTTTATATAGTCATTTTTTTCTTCAAAAAGTTCTGCTAAAATCAGTTTTTTCTTGATCACGTTTGGCAAATCGATAGGGAATACTTCAGAGATTATGAATCCAAAAAATTTTTGATATCGGTTGAGATTCATGCTAGAGGCGAACAAAGTTGAGACATTTTTAGTAAATAAAAATTTTAAAACTGAATATTGGGCGATATCTTGGATTTTTATCTGAAAAGTATGTTCTTTATAATAGCATGTTACATCAACTTAAATAAGTATCTAAATCGTTATTGAACTAGAAGCGTTTAAAAATACAATAAATATTGGCGTTTTTGGAACTTCGGTGGAACAATTAGTATTAATACCGGATACACTAGGTAGATGAAATATTTACATATCAGATGAATATGGTCCCAATATGCGGACACCCGCGATACCGATGCCCAAGCCATAAAACTAAATCAACCTCGCCTAAAAAATGCGCTGCAGGTATTAAGAAGAAGAAGAGCGCATGCATATTGGCCTGTAGCTTCTTTGTATATAAATGATAACATTGCGTAATGCTGTTTTGCAAATACTACATTTTTATATGTGCCTTTTAGAGTCCTGCACGAGTACACTCATTTGTCTCACAATCAGTCTTTCAAATACTTACAAATTTTCCTATATTTGATTTGGTAATATTGCTTCGGAACAAATGATAAAAACTCTCGAAGTATTTTGTTTCGTAGTTCCTGAATGTTTCAAGCCGAATAAACAAAAACCAAAATCAAAGCAAGCCGAAAATGAGAACGAAAAACGAAACAAGTGAATACAAATGAATACTTTTTTCAAGTTACTTCGTACTTCCAAGTAATTGCCAGTATGGTCATATTTATGAAATGTTTAGATTATTATCTTCACAAAAAATGTTTGAAAATTTTTTAACAGTTATTGTTAAGATATCTTTGTTGTTAAATGGTTAATAAAATCATGTAATTATTTTTAGAAGATTTATTTTCAGATGTTTCATATCATAAACATTGAGTCAACTTTCAGGTGCTTGCTTCACAATTCGATATACCTAGAACGAGCAAGACATTTGAACAGTACCTAGTAATCGGTTCGGTCTTCGGTACTTGTTTCTCGATATTGCTCGCATTTGATTTACCTGATTTTTTGGTATGCCATGCTCGTTTAAACTCATTGAGATGCTTGGGACACTCGATTTGAAAATAGGAGTAAATGTGAGACCGAGATTGGAAAGTGTAGAGGGCTTTCGTTTTGTGTTTCGAATGTACTCGTGCGGATCTCTAATGCCTTTCTACAATGTTAGTTTGATAATTACCTGATTTGGAAAAACTGACAAGGCAGGTAAATGTTAATTAAATTGATGAAAAATTTGTCCTAGTTGTAGGTTGGAAATTTTTATTTCCGTTTACCTAAGTGGATGTAAATATTAACATTTTTACCTAATTAATACAAAAAGGGTAATAGCGAATTTGCGTTCTACCTACTTAATGAAAAAAATAAAGTACGGATACGGAAACACGAATGATGGAAATACTTCAAGGAGTTTTGTTTTTTAAATGATGAAATGACATCTTTTATAACAGGTGTTAGTCAAAAGTTCATTAAAGGTTGGCTGTTATCTTGAATGTTATAAATTGCAAGGAAATGGTAAATGGTGATAAACTTGCCGAATATGCTTTAAAGACTGCTCAATTTTCAAAATCATCCATCAATAGCAAATTTTCAAAATGAACGCAAAAAAAAATTTTTTATATTTTACTGTTTGTAATTATGTTAGAAAATCAAAATAAAACATCAAAAAATGTTACATAGTCGTTTAAAATAATTATAAATTTCGTTTGTGATTGGCAAAAAAACGGATTTCGCTCCATTTTTAAAGGAAAAACATGCTTGAAAATATTTTCTGACTTTGACTTTAAATATTACTTTTTAAATTTTTTAAACTGCTTTATCGGTTTAGAAGCAATGATTTTTGCAATGTAAAATGCCAAAAGGCCCCACGACGCGTCGTCATTTAACAGCTATTCTGAGATGGTGTGGACGTTACCAACCCAACCCCACATATATTAATGTATACCTACATATATGCACATATTCAAGTGCACACTTATATTTTATTGCGTACATATTTAATTGTTTATACTTGCAACAAAGTGTTACAAGCTAAGCTCTTTTTACTAAATGATTTTTGGTATGAATATACTACATCTCTGCTTTTTAGAAAATAACGTAATATTATGGAATTATTTATTGATTAATTATAATGAATATTGATAATTGAGTAAAGGTATATATATGTTTTTTTCAAATTTTTTTTTTTTATTTGTCTAGATTTCGACCTTATTGAAGTTAATCAAAACTGGGTATGAGCCGGCTTCAGGTCAATAGATCTTACTAATTTCGTAAGATTATTGAAGTTAATCAAAACTGGGTATGAGCCGGCTTCAGGTCAATAAATCTTACTAATTTCGTAAGATTTTAAATCTGCTCACCTTTTGTGCTGCCTATGATTTAAAAATCTTACGAAATTAGTAAGATCTATTGACCTGAAGCCGGCTCATACCCAGTTTTGATTAACTTCAATAAGGTCGAAATCTAGACAAATAAAAAAAAAATTTGAAAAAAAACATATATATACCTTTACTCAATTATCAATATTCATTATAATTAATCAATAAATAATTCCATAATATTACGTTATTTTCTAAAAAGCAGAGATGTAGTATATTCATACCAAAAATCATTTAGTAAAAAGAGCTTAGCTTGTAACACTTTGTTGCAAGTATAAACAATTAAATATGTACGCAATAAAATATAAGTGTGCACTTGAATATGTGCATATATGTAGGTATACATTAATATATGTGGGGTTGGGTTGGTAACGTCCACACCATCTCAGAATAGCTGTTAAATGACGACGCGTCGTGGGGCCTTTTGGCATTTTACATTGCAAAAATCATTGCTTCTAAACCGATAAAGCAGTTTAAAAATTTAAAAAGTAATATTTAAAGTCAAAGTCAGAAAATATTTTCAAGCATGTTTTTCCTTTAAAAATGGAGCGAAATCCGTTTTTTTGCCAATCACAAACGAAATTTATAATTATTTTAAACGACTATGTAACATTTTTTGATGTTTTATTTTGATTTTCTAACATAATTACAAACAGTAAAATATAAAAATTTTTTTTTTTTGTTCATTTTGAAAATTTGCTATTGATGGATGATTTTGAAAATTGAGCAGTCTTTAAAGCATATTCGGCAAGTTTATCACCATTTACCATTTCCTTGCAATTTATAAAATTCAAGATAACAGCCAACCTTTAATGAACTTTTGACTAACACCTGTTATAAAAGATGTCATTTCATCATTTAAAAAACAAAACTCCTTGAAGTATTTCCATCATTCGTGTTTCCGTATCCGTACTTTATTTTTTTCATTAAGTAGGTAGAACGCAAATTCGCTATTACCCTTTTTGTATTAATTAGGTAAAAATGTTAATATTTACATCCACTTAGGTAAACGGAAATAAAAATTTCCAACCTACAACTAGGACAAATTTTTCATCAATTTAATTAACATTTACCTGCCTTGTCAGTTTTTCCAAATCAGGTAATTATCAAACTAACATTGTAGAAAGGCATTAAAGATCCGCACGAGTACATTCGAAACACAAAACGAAAGCCCTCTACACTTTCCAATCTCGGTCTCACATTTACTCCTATTTTCAAATCGAGTGTCCCAAGCATCTCAATGAGTTTAAACGAGCATGGCATACCAA
>JAECWI010000436.1:0-22994 GCA_018150345.1 Drosophila equinoxialis | reverse complement strand
GTATCGAAAGATGCTGATAGTTCTAGAGATTCGTAGCTTTTTGCAACTACTACAGACTCTTCATTAAAAACTTCGCAGAACATTCCTTAATCATGGGAAAAAAGTTATAGCAAGAATTGAGATTGAGATCTGTACACCAATGGACCAATACTCGATATCAAACAAAAATATAAAAAAATTCAACTAAGTCGTCTCGCCGACTTAGGTATACCATATACCAGACTTAGGTATACAATTCACAAAATACCAAATATTTTAAATTTATAAAAACAAATGCATTTAAGTGTTTTTTAAAAAACTGTTCACGTGCTTTTTACAAGCATGTCTTAGTATCTCGCTCACGCTCAACACGAGCACCCTAGCGCCTCGCACCAGCCAACGGCCAACTCATTCCTAGACCAATTTTTGATCAAATTTGGTATTTAGCTGGATATTAGTCTCAACATTAAGTGTGACAAATTTGATTGCACAAGGTAGAAAATTACGGGAGATAATCGAGTTTCTTCAAATGACGGGGGCGGAAAGGGGCGTGGACAAATCTTTACACATAAAAAAGTGCGCATTTACTTAAAAATATACATACCAAATTTGGTGTTTCTAGCTAGAATAGTTTTTTAATATAAACGTTTTTAAAATAGCGGGGCCGAAAAGGGGGTACCACTCTACATACTACATGAGCCATTACCATACCAAATTTGGTGGCTCCTCTATTCCTAAAAGTCTCCGAGATCTACGCGTTCATACGAACAGACAGACGGACGGACAGACGGACATGGCTAGATCGACTCGGCTGCTGATACTGATCAAGAATATATAATTAAATATCTTGTCTTTCCAAAAGGAAAAAAAGGATAGTGTTTTTTTGATTTAAAAGCGGGGACTTTATTCTGAAGTAGAAATACTTAAAACTGATTTACAAAAATGTCTTATAGTAATATTTATAGGCTAAATTTGTGAGCCCTTCAATGGCGAGATCGAAATTGATGCGATTTGATTGGCCGGAATTTTAATGCCGAATTAGCGTTCTCACGCTTTTGATTTTTAGGGGGACAATTGGTATTGCAAGTGTTCACTTGTTTGTGAATAAAACGGATTCTATTGGCCTGTGATTTAAAAATGAGTTTGCCTTCACACGCTTTGATTTTGAGGGAGACAATTATTATTGCAATTGACCAGAAAATAGTAATAGTTTGAAAACAGTATAATATTTTGTGTGTTTGTTAATTATCTCTTTTCTTTTGGATAAAGGAAACAGGTTCCAGCCTAGTGATATTGTTTGTCACATAAATGCTTTGGCTATAGTCAAGCAATGAATTTGTTATTGATATTTCGGGTTTAATATTAAGGCACAATCGTAAATTTTATTATGTTATTGCCTTCTATTATTAAATTCCATGTTACAATAATGTTTGGTTCAATGTAATTAGTTTGAAAATTCTTATATGTTTTAGTGTATTTACGTGGTTGGGATTTGATTTAAAATGCCTATTATACATTCATTAGTTTCTATTTGTTTGGTATTTTTATTAAACAAAGTGTTGTCGTTTAAATGGTATTTATCGTAAGAAATTTGTGCAAAATATTTTTATTTTCATCTGATAAGAAAGTATCTCAAAGATAGGGTTTTTATTATTTCTTGAGGAATGTTTGAAATGATAAATATCTCGTTTGAATTTGGTTTAAGACTGGTAGATGGTTTTTGTATTCAATAGTTTTTCCGAATTAACATGACTTAAGCGAATGTTTTAAAAGTTTGAAATACATGCCCTTTTCTATGTCTTCAATGTGTATTCTAATGCTCAAAATTAAAGATTAGAACTTCTTATTTTACTGATTTTTCCTTTTCTTCCTTGAGGTTGTTTATTACTTCTAAACCTTAATTTATAGTGTCTATTAACTTTAATTTAGTTCGTTTGCTTGTACGCTATTGCTTTCAAGATTATTTATTTTATACCCTTGCAAAAAGTGTATATTAATTTTGGTCAGAAGTGTGCAACGCATAGAACGAAGCATCTTCAGACCATATAAAGTATATATTTTGATCAGCACGACGAGACGAGTTCAATAGCCATGTCCGTCGTCCGTCCGTCCGTCCATCTTGATCAACACGAACTCCTCCGAGACAGTAAGAGCTACAGAGCTGAAATTTTGTACGTAGGCTTGTATATACTGCAGGCGTTGTATATCTCGGATTCAGCTGTGGATTCGACCACTATAATCATATAGCTCCCATACAAACGTCAAAGTCACGAGTGACTTTTCTCAATAACTTCGCTATTTTCCTCAGCTATTGTCGTTAACTAAATATTGGTCAATCTATTAAACCACTGCGCCACTGGTCAAGATCGAGACTATATCATATAGCTCCCATACAAACGAGTCAATGAACAGTGACTTTCTCAATAATCTCATTAATTTTATAACTATTGTCATTTTTTTTTTATTTAAATTTTAATTATTTTTTTTTTTTAAAAAATTATTAAAAAATTTTAAATAATTTTTTTAATTTTAATAATTAAATTTATCTTTTAATTAAAAATTTTGAGTGTTATAGCCGCTATTATTTATATAACAGCCATTGAAGCTGGTAGTATCATCTCTGCAGCCGCCATTTTCAGTCGTATAGCCGCCATCTTTTTGTCACAACATCAATACAAGCTGCAGGAACCATTCTGCAGCCGCCATTTTGAGTCTTATAGCCGGTAATATTTATATGACAGCCATTGAAGCTGGTGGCATCATTCTGCAGCCGCCATTTTGAGTCGTATTGCCGCTATTATTTATATAACAGCCATTGAAGCTGGTAGTATCATTCTGCAGCCGCCATTTTTAGTCGTATAGCGTGCGGCTATACTTTTGTACAACATCAATACTAGCTGCTGGAACCATTCTAATGCCGCCATTATGAGTTTTTTAGCCGCCATCCTTTATATACCAGCCATTCAAGCTGCTGGAACCGTTCTACATACGCCAGCCTTTATATAACAGCTATAGAAGCTGCAGGAACCATTCTACATCCGCTATTTTGAATTTTATAGCCACCGTCCTTTACATAACAGCGATTCAAGCTGCTGGAACCATTCTACAGCCGCCATTTGGAGTCTTATATCCGCCATCTTTTGTATAACAGCTAAACAAGCAGCTGGAACTATTCCACAGCTGCCATTTTGAGTCTTATATCCGCCATCTTTTTTATAACAGCTGGAACTATTCTACAGCCGCCATTTTGAGCCTTATATCCGCTTTTCCTTTTGTAACAGCCATACAAATTGCTGGAACCGTTCTTCAGCCGCCAGCCTTTGTATAACATCTATACAAGCTGCATCCGCTACATCCGCTATTTCGAATTTTATAGCCGCCGTCCTTTATATAACAGCGATTCAAGCTGCTGGAACCATTCTACAGCCGCCATTTGGAGTCTTCTATCCGCCATCTTTTGTATAACAACTATACAATCAGCTGAAACTATTCTACAGACACCATTTTGAGTCTAATAGCCGCCATTCCTTACATAACATCTGTCCAAGCTGCTGGAACCATTCTACAGCCGCCATTTTGACTCTTATAGCCGCCACCCTTTATATAACAGCTATACAAGCTGCCGGAACCATTAAACAGCCGCCATTTTGAGTCTTACAGACGCAATCTTTTATATAACAGCTATACAAGCTGCTGGAACCATTCTAAAGCCGTCCTTTTGAATTTTTTAGCCGCTATCCTTAATATACTAGCCATTCAAGCTGCTGGAAACATTCAACAGCCGCCATTCTGAGTCTTATAGCCGCCATGTTTTATATTACAATTATACAAGCTGCTGGGTCCATTCCCCAGCCGCCATTTTAAATCTTACAGCCGCCATCCTTTATAAAAACAGCTATACAAGCTGCTGGAACCATTCTACAGCCCCATTTTGAGTCTTATAGCCGCCATCTTTTATATAACGCTTTTCTTTATATAACAGCTATACAAACTGCTGGAACTGGTCTTATAGCCGCCATTTTAAATTTTATAGCCGCCATCTTTTATATAACGCTATTCTTTATATAACAGCCATTCAAACTGCTGGAACTATTCTACAGCCGCCATTTTGAGTCTTATAGTCGCCGTTTTAAATTTTATAGCCGCCATCCTTTATATAACAGCTAGACCAGCTGCTGGAACCATTATACAGCCGCCATTTCGAGTCTGATAGCCGCCATCCTTTATATAAAAGCAATACAAGCTGCTGGAACCATTCTACAGCCGCCATTTTGAGTCTTACAGGCGCAGTCTTTTATGGAACAGCTATACAGACTGCTGGAACTATTCTACAGCCGCCATTTTGAGTCTTATAGCCGCCGTTTTAAATTTTATAGCCGCCATCTTTTATATAACAGCTAGACCAGCTGCTGGAACCATTATACAGCCGCCATTTCGAGTCTGATAGCCTCCATCCTTTATATAAAAGCAATACAAGCTGCTGGAACCATTCTACAGCTGCCATTTTGAGTCTTACAGGCGCAGTCTTTAATGGAACAGCTATACAAGCTGCTGGAACCATTCTAAAGCCGTCATTTTGAATTTTATAGCCGCCATCCTTAATATCTAGCCATTCAAGCTACTGGAACCATTCTGCAGCCGGCGGCCCATTTTTATACAACAGCTATAGAAGCTGCTGGAACCATTCTACAGCCGCCATTTTGAGTCTTATAGCCGCCACCCTTTATATAACAGCTATACAAGCTGCCGGAACCATTAAACAGCCGCCATTTTGAGTCTTACAGACGCAATCTTTTATATAACAGCTATACAAGCTGCTGGAACCATTCTAAAGCCGTCATTTTGAATTTTTTAGCCGCTATCCTTAATATACTAGCCATTCAAGCTGCTGGAACCATTCAACAGCCGCCATTCTGAGTCTTATAGCCGCCATGTTTTATATTACAATTATACAAGCTGCTGGGTCCATTCTACAGCCGCCATTTTAAATCTTACAGCCGCCATCCTTTATATAACAGCTATACAAGCTGCAGGAACCATTCTACAGCCGCCATTTTGAGTCTTATAGCCGCCATCTCTTATATAACAATTATACAAGCTGCTGAGAGCATTCTACAGCCGCCATTGGAAGTCTTACAGCCGCCATCCTTTATATAACAGCTAAATACAAGCTGCAGAAACCATTCTACAGCCTCCATTTGGAGTCTTACAGGCGCATTCTTTTATGGAACAGCTGTACAAGCTGCTGGAACTATTCTACAGCCGCCATTTTGAGTCTTTTAGGCGCAATCTTTTATTGAACAGCCATACAAGCTGCTGGAACTACTCTACAGCCGCCATTTCGAGTCTTGTAATCGCCATCCTTAAATTTTCCCCCCTCTTTTATAAAACAGCTATAAAAGCTGCTGAAACCATTCTATAGCCTTCATTTTAAGTCTTGTTGACGCTATTCTTTATATAACAGCCATTCAAACTGCTGGAACTATTCTACAGCCGCCATTTTGAGTTTTAACCATGTACAGCCGCCATTTTAAGTCTAACAGCCGCCATCCTTTATAAACAGCTATACAAGCTGCTGGAACTATTCTACAGCCGCCATTTTGAGTCTTATAGCCGCCATCTTTAAATTTTATAACAGCCATCTTTTATATATTAGCTGCTGGAACCATTCTATAGCCGCCATTTTGAGTTTTAGAGCCGCGATCCTCCTTATATAACAGCTATACAAGCTGCTGGAACCATTCTACAGCCGCCATTTTGAGTCTTCTAGCGCTATCTTATATAACAGCTATACAAGCTGCTGGAACTACTCTACAGCCGCCATTTTGAGTCTTATAGCCGCCATCTTAAATTTTATAGCCGCCATCTTTTATATAAAGTTCTAATAGCTGCTGGAACCATTCTATAGCCGTCATTTTAACAGTTTTCTTTATATAACAGCTATACAAGCTGCTGGAACCATTCTACAGCCGCCATTTTGAGTCTTATAGCCGCCATTTTAAAATAGCCGCCATCTTTTATATAACGGCTATACAAGCTGCTGGAACCATTATACAGCCGCCATTTATTTCGAGCTGATAGCCGCCATCCTTTATATCCAAACCATTATCCAAGCGCTGAGAGCATTCTTAAGCCGCCATTGGAAGTCTTACAGCCGCCATCCTTTATATAACAGTTATACAAGCTGCAGAAACCATTCTACAGCCTCCATTTTGAGTCGGCGTATTCTAGACAGCCGCCATTCTAATTTTGAGTCTTCCAGGCGCAATCTTTTATTGAACAGCTATACAAGCTGCTGGAACTACTCTACAGCCGCCATTACGAGTCTTGTAACCGCCATCTTAACTTCATCATCTTTTATATAACAGTTCTACAAGCTGCTGGAACCATTCTATAGCCGCCATTTCGAGTCTTATATCCGCCATCCTTTATATAAAAGCAACACAAGCTGCTGGAACCATTCTACAGCCGCCATTTTGAGTCTGATATCCGCCATCTTTTATATAAAAGCACATAAGCTGCTGGAACCATTCTACAGCCGCCATTTTGAGTGTTACAGGCGCAGTCTTTTATGTAACAGCTATACAAGCTGCTGGAACCATTCTAAAGCCGCCATTTAAAGTCTTACAGCCGCCATCCTTATAAAACAGCTATAAAAGCTGCTGAAACCATTCTATAGCCTTCATTTTAAGTCTTGTTGACGTATCTATCTTTATAGCACAGCCATTCAAACTGCTGGAACCATTCTACAGCCACCATTTTGAGTCTTATAGTCGCCATTTTAAATTTTATAGCTGCCATCCCTTTATATAACGGCTATACAAGCTGCTGGAACCATTCTACAGCCGCCATTTTAAGTCTTATAGCCGCCATCCTTTATAAAACAGCTATACAAGGCTGGAACTAGTCTAACAGCCGCCATTTTGAGTTTTTTAGCCGCCATTCTTTATATAACAGCCATTCAAACTGCTGGAACCATTCTACAGCCGCCATTTTGAGTTTTATAGCCGCCATCTTTTATATAACAGCTATACAAGCTGCTGGAACCATTCTACAGCCGCCATTTTGAGTCTTATAGCCGCCATCCTCTTATATAACAGCTAAAACAAGCTGCTGGAACCATTCTACAGCCGCCATTTTGAGTTTTATAGCCGCCATCTTATATAACAGCCATACAAGCTGCTGGAACCATTCTACAGCCGCCATTTTGAGTTTTATAGCCGCCATCCCTTATATAACAGCTATACAAGCTGCTGGAACCATTCTACAGCCGCCATTTTGAGTAATTTTATAGCCGCCATCCTTTATATAACAGCTATACCAGCTGCTGGAACCATTCTACAGCCGCCATTTCGAGTCTTATAGCCGCCATCTTTTATATAACAGCTATACAAGCTGCTGGAACCATTCTACAGCCGCCATTTTGAGTTTTATAGCCGCCATCCTTTATATAACAGCTATACACAAGCTGGAACCATTCTACAGCCGCCATTTTGAGTTTTATAGCCGCCATCCTCTTATATAACAGCTATACAAGCTGCTGGAACCATTCTACAGCCGCCATTTTGAGTTTTATAGCCGCCATCCTTTATATAACAGCTATACATAAACAGCTGCTGGAACCATTCTACAGCCGCCATTTTGAGTCTGATAGCCGCCATCCCTTATATAACAGCTATACAAGCTGCTGGAACCATTCTACAGCCGCCATTTTGAGTTTTATAGCCGCCATCTCTTATATAACAGCTATACAAGCTGCTGGAACCATTCTACAGCCGCCATTTTGAGTTTTTATAGCCGCCATCTCTTATATAACAGCTATACAAGCTGCTGGAACAATTCTATAGCCGCCATTTTGAGTTTTATAGCCGCCATCCTTTATATAACAGCTATACAAGCTGCTGGAACCATTCTACAGCCGCCATTTTGAGTTTTATAGCCGCCATCTCTTATATAACAGCTATACAAGCTGCTGGAACCATTCTACAGCTGCCATTTTGAGTCTTATAGCCGCCATCTCTTATATAACAGCTATACAAGCTGCTGGAACCATTCTACAGCCGCCATTTTGAGTTTTATAGCCGCTATCCCTTATATAACAGCTTATACAAGCTGCTGGAACCATTCTACAGCCGCCATTTTGAGTTTTATAGCCGCCATCTCTTATATAACAGTTATACAAGCTGCTGGAACCATTCTACAGCCGCCATTTTGAGTTTTATAGCCGCCATCCCTTATATAACAGCTATACAAGCTGCTGGAACCATTCTACAGCCGCCATTTTGAGTTTTATAGCCGCCATCTCTTATATAACAGCTATACAAGCTGCTGGAACCATTCTACAGCCGCCATTTTGAGTATTTATAGCCGCCATCCTTTATATAACAGCTATACTAGCTGCTGGAACCATTCTACAGCCGCCATTTTGAGTCTTATAGCCGCCATCTTTTATATAACAACTATACAGCTGCTGGAACCATTCTACAGCCGCCATTTTGAGTCTTATAGCCGCCATCTTTTATATAACAACTATACAAGCTGCTGGAACCATTCTACAGCCGCCAACCGCCATTTTGAGTTTTATAGCCGCCATCCCTTATATGAACAGCTGTACATTAAGTCTTACAGCCCATCCTTTATATAACAGCTCTGGAACCATTCTACAGCCGCCATTTTAAGTTTTATAGCCGCCATCTTTTAATGAAACAGCTGTACAAGCTGCTGGAACTACTCTACAGCCGCCATTTTGAGTTTTATAACCGCCCCCTCTTATATAACAGCTACTACAAGCTGCTGGAACCATTCTACAGCCGCCATTTTAAGTTTTATAGCCGCCATCCTTATATAACAGCCATAAAAACCAGTCTATAGCCTCATTTTAAGTCTTATAGCGCTATTCTTTATAACAGCCAAACTGCTGGAACTATTCTACAGCCACCATTTTGAGTCTTATAGCCGCCATTTTAAATTTTATAGCCGCCATCTTTTATATAACAGTTATACAAGCTGCTGGAACCATTCTACAGCCGCCATTTTGAGTTTTATAGCCGCCATCTCTTATATAACAGCTATACAAGCTGCTGGAACCGCTTTGAGTTTTACAGCCGCCATTTTGAGTTTTATAGCCGCCATCTCTTATATAACAGCTATACTAGCTGCTGGAACCATTCTACAGCCGCCATTTTGAGTTTTATAGCCGCCATCTCTTATATAACAGCTATACTAGCTGCTGGAACCATTCTACAGCCGCCATTTTGAGTTTTATAGCCGCCATCCTTATATAACAGCTATACAAGCTGCTGGAACCATTCTACAGCCGCCATTTTGAGTTTTATAGCCGCCATCTCTTATATAACAGCTATACAAGCTGCTGGAACCATTCTACAGCCGCCATTTTGAGTTTTATAGCCGCCATCCTTTATATAACAGCTATACTAGCTGCTGGAACCATTCTACAGCCGCCATTTTGAGTTTTATAGCCGCCATCTCTTATATAACAGCTATACAAGCTGCTGGAACCATTCTACAGCCGCCATTTTGAGTTTTATAGCCGCCATCCCTTATATAACAGCTATACAAGCTGCTGGAACCATTCTACAGCCGCCATTTTGAGTTTTATAGCCGCCATCTCTTATATAACAGCTATACAAGCTGCTGGAACCATTCTACAGCCGCCATTTTGAGTTTTATAGCCGCCATCTCTTATATAACAGCTATACTAGCTGCTGGAACCATTCTACAGCCGCCATTTTGAGTTTTTATAGCCGCCATCTCTTATATAACAGCTATACTAGCTGCTGGAACCATTCTACAGCCGCCATTTTGAGTTTTATAGCCGCCATCTTATAACTTAAAAAGCTATACTAGCTGCTGGAACCATTCTACAGCCGCCATTTTGAGTTTTATAGCCGCCATCTCTTATATAACAGCTATACTAGCTGCTGGAACCATTCTACAGCCGCCATTTTGAGTTTTATAGCCGCCATCTCTTATATAACAGCTATACTAGCTGCTGGAACCATTCTACAGCCGCCATTTTGAGTTTTATAGCCGCCATCCCTGATATAACAGCTATACAAGCAGCTGGAACCATTCTACAGCCGCCATTTTGAGTTTTATAGCCGCCATCCCTTATATAACAGCTATACAAGCAGCTGGAACCATTCTACAGCCGCCATTTTGAGTTTTATAGCCGCCATCTCTTATATAACAGCTATACTAGCTGCTGGAACCATTCTACAGCCGCCATTTTGAGTTTTATAGCCGCCATCCCTTATATAACAGCTATACAAGCTGCTGGAACCATTCTACAGCCGCCATTTTGAGTTTTATAGCCGCCATCTCTTATATAACAGCTATACTAGCTGCTGGAACCATTCTACAGCCGCCATTTTGAGTTTTATAGCCGCCATCTCTTATATAACAGCTATACTAGCTGCTGGAACCATTCTACAGCCGCCATTTTGAGTTTTATAGCCGCCATCCCTGATATAACAGCTATACTAGCTGCTGGAACCATTCTACAGCCGCCATTTTGAGTTTTATAGCCGCCATCGCTTATATAACAGCTATACTAGCTGCTGGAACCATTCTACAGCCGCCATTTTGAGTTTTATAGCCGCCATCTCTTATATAACAGCTAGCGCTAACAGCTACACTAGCTGCTGGAACCATTCTACAGCCGCCATTTTGAGTTTTATAGCCGCCATCCCTGATATAAACGGTCATACAAGCAGCTGAAACCATTCTACAGCCGCCATTTTGAGTTTTATAGCCGCCATCTCTTATATAACAGCTATACTAGCTGCTGGAACCATTCTACAACCCGCCATTTTGAGTTTTATAGCCGCCATCTCTTATATAACAGCTATACTAGCTGCTGAAACCATTCTACAGCCGCCATTTTGAGTTTTATAGCCGCCATCCCTGATATAAATCATACAACCTGAACCATTCCCATTTTGAGTTTTATAGCCGCCATCCCTTATATAACAGCTATACTAGCTGCTGGAACCATTCTACAGCCGCCATTTTGAGTTTTATAGCCGCCATCTCTTATATAACAGCTGCATAAAGCTGCTGGAACCATTCTACAGCTGCCATTTTGAGTTTTATAGCCGCCATCTCTTATATAACAGCTTTACTAGCTGCTGGAACCATTCTACAGCCGCCATTTTGAGTTTTATAGCCGCCATCCCTTATATAACAGCTATACTAGCTGGAACCATTCTACAGCCGCCATTTTGTTAACAGCATAACAAGCTGCTGGAACCATTCTACAGCCGCCATTTTGAGTTTTATAGCCGCCATCTCTTATATAACAGCTATACTAGCTGCTGGAACCATTCTACTGCCGCCTTTTTCAGTTTTATAGCCGCCATCCTTATATAACAGCCCTATAACAGTATACTAGCTGCTGGAACCATTCTACAGCCGCCATTTTGAGTTTTATAGCCGCCATCTCTTATATAACAGCTATACTAGCTGCTGGAACCATTCTACAGCCGCCATTTTGAGTTTTATAGCCGCCATCTCTTATATAACAGCTATACTAGCTAACCACCAGCTGCTTTTTGAGTAACCCATCCCTAATAACTACAGCCGAACCATTTTGAGTTTTATAGCCGCCATCCCTTATATAACAGCTATACTAGCTGCTGGAACCATTCTACAGCCGCCATTTTGAGTTTTATAGCCGCCATCTCTTATATAACAGCTATACTAGCTGCTGGAACCATTCTACAGCCGCCATTTTGAGTTTTATAGCCGCCACCGCCTTATATAACAGCTATACTAGCTGCTGGAACCATTCTACAGCCGCCATTTTGAGGTTTTATAGCCGCCATCTCTTATATAATAGCTATACTAGCTGCTGGAACCATTCTACAGCCGCCATTTTGAGTTTTATAGCCGCCATCTCTCTTATATAACAGCCTTAAAACAGCTAGCTGCTGGAACCATTCTACAGCCGCCATTTTGAGTTTTATAGCCGCCATCTCTTATATAACATCATACAAGCAGCTGAAACCATTAGTCCCCTTTTGAGTTTTATAGCCGCCATCTCTTATATAACAGCTATACTAGCTGCTGGAACCATTCTACAGCCGCCATTTTGAGTTTTATAGCCGCCATCTCTTGATATAACAGCTATACTAGCTGCTGGAACCATTCTACAGCCGCCATTTTGAGTTTTATAGCCGCCATCCCTTATATAACAGCATACAAGCAGCTGGAACCATTCTACAGCCGCCATTTTGAGTTTTATAGCCGCCATCTCTTATATAACAGCCATACTAGCTGCTGAAACCATTCTACAGCCGCCATTTTGAGTTTTATAGCCGCCATCTCTTATATAACAGCTATACAAGCTGCTGGAACCATTCTACAGCCGCCATTTTGAGTTTTATAGCCGCCATCTCTTATATAACAGCTATACTAGCTGCTGGAACCATTCTACAGCCGCCATTTTGAGTTTTATAGCCCATGTTTTATAGCCGCCATCCCTTATATAACAGCCATACAAGCTGCTGGAACCATTCTACAGCCGCCATTTTGAGTTTTATAGCCGCCATCTCTTATATAACAGCTATACTAGCTGCTGGAACCATTCTACAGCCGCCATTTTGAGTTTTATAGCCGCCATCTCTTATATAACAGCTATACTAGCTGCTGGAACCATTCTACAGCCGCCATTTTGAGTTTAGTTTTGAGTTTTATAGCCACCATCTCTTATATAACAGCTATACTAGCTGCTGGAACCATTCTACAGCCGCCATTTTGAGTTTTATAGCCGCCATCTCTTATATAACAGCTATACTAGCTGCTGGAACCATTCTACAGCCGCCATTTTGAGTTTTATAGCCGCCATCTCTTATATAACAGCTATACTAGCTGCTGGAACCATTCTACAGCCGCCATTTTGAGTTTTATAGCCGCCATCCCTTATATAACAGCTATAAAAGCTGCTGGAACCATTCTACAGCTGCCATTTTGAGTTTTATAGCCGCCATCTCTTATATAACAGCTATACTAGCTGCTGGAAACCATTCTACAGCCGCCATTTTGAGTTTTATAGCCGCATCTCTTATATAACAGCTATACTAGCTGCTGGAACCATTCTACAGCCGCCATTTTGAGTTTTATAGTTTTATAGCCGCCATCTCTTATATAACAGCTATACTAGCTGCTGGAACCATTCTACAGCCGCCATTTTGAGTTTTATAGCCGCCATCTCTTATATAACAGTATACAACAGCATACACTGCTGGAACCATTCTACAGCCGCCATTTTGAGTTTTATAGCCGCCATCCCTTATATAACAGCTCATACTAGCTGCTGGAACCATTCTACAGCCGCCATTTTGAGTTTTATAGCCGCCATCTCTTATATAACAGCTATACTAGCTGCTGGAACCATTCTACAGCCGCCATTTTGAGTTTTATAGCCGCCATCTCTTATATAACAGCTATACTAGCTGCTGGAACCATTCTACAGCCGCCATTTTGAGTTTTATAGCCGCCATCTCTTATATAACAGCTATACTAGCTGCTGGAACCATTCTACAGCCGCCATTTTGAGTTTTATAGCCGCCATCCCTTATATAACAGTCATACTAGCAGCTGGAACCATTCTACAGCCGCCATTTTGAGTTTTATAGCCGCCATCTCTTATATAACAGCTATACTAGCTGCTGGAACCATTCTACAGCCGCCATTTTGAGTTTTATAGCCGCCATCTCTTATATAACAGCTATACTAGCTGCTGGAACCATTCTACAGCCGCCATTTTGAGTTTTATAGCCGCCATCTCTTATATAACAGCTATACTAGCTGCTGGAACCATTCTACAGCCGCCATTTTGAGTTTTATAGCCGCCATCCCTTATATAACAGCTCATACAAGCTAGCTGGAACCATTCTACAGCCGCCATTTTGAGTTTTATAGCCGCCATCTCTTATATAACAGCTATACTAGCTGCTGGAACCATTCTACAGCCGCCATTTTGAGTTTTATAGCCGCCATCTCTTATATAACAGCTATACTAGCTGCTGGAACCATTCTACAGCCGCCATTTTGAGTTTTATAGCCGCCATCTCTTATATAACAGCTATACTAGCTGCTGGAACCATTCTACAGCCGCCATTTTGAGTTTTATAGCCGCCATCCCTTATATAACAGCTCATACTAGCTGCTGGAACCATTCTACAGCCGCCATTTTGAGTTTTATAGCCGCCATCTCTTATATAACAGCTATACTAGCTGCTGGAACCATTCTACAGCCGCCATTTTGAGTTTTATAGCCGCCATCTCTTATATAACAGCTATACTAGCTGCTGGAACCATTCTACAGCCGCCATTTTGAGTTTTATAGCCGCCATCTCTTATATAACAGCTATACTAGCTGCTGGAACCATTCTACAGCCGCCATTTTGAGTTTTATAGCCGCCATCTCTTATATAACAGCTATACTAGCTGCTGGAACCATTCTACAGCCGCCATTTTGAGTTTTATAGCCGCCATCTCTTATATAACAGCTATACTAGCTGCTGGAACCATTCTACAGCCGCCATTTTGAGTTTTATAGCCGCCATCTCTTATATAACAGCTATACTAGCTGCTGGAACCATTCTACAGCCGCCATTTTGAGTTTTATAGCCGCCATCCCTTATATAACAGCTATACTAGCTGCTGGAACCATTCTACAGCCGCCATTTTGAGTTTTATAGCCGCCATCTCTTATATAACAGCTATACTAGCTGCTGGAACCATTCTACAGCCGCCATTTTGAGTTTTATAGCCGCCATCTCTTATATAACAGCTATACTAGCTGCTGGAACCATTCTACAGCCGCCATTTTGAGTTTTATAGCCGCCATCTCTTATATAACAGCTATACTAGCTGCTGGAACCATTCTACAGCCGCCATTTTGAGTTTTATAGCCGCCATCTCTTATATAACAGCTATACTAGCTGCTGGAACCATTCTACAGCCGCCATTTTGAGTTTTATAGCCGCCATCTCTTATATAACAGCTATACTAGCTGCTGGAACCATTCTACAGCCGCCATTTTGAGTTTTATAGCCGCCATCTCTTATATAACAGCTATACTAGCTGCTGGAACCATTCTACAGCCGCCATTTTGAGTTTTATAGCCGCCATCCCTTGATATAACAGCTCATACTAGCTGCTGGAACCATTCTACAGCCGCCATTTTGAGTTTTATAGCCGCCATCTCTTATATAACAGCTATACTAGCTGCTGGAACCATTCTACAGCCGCCATTTTGAGTTTTATAGCCGCCATCTCTTATATAACAGCTATACTAGCTGCTGGAACCATTCTACAGCCGCCATTTTGAGTTTTATAGCCGCCATCCCTTATATAACAGCTATACTAGCTGCTGGAACCATTCTACAGCCGCCATTTTGAGTTTTATAGCCGCCATCTCTTATATAACAGCTATACTAGCTGCTGGAACCATTCTACAGCCGCCATTTTGAGTTTTATAGCCGCCATCTCTTATATAACAGCTATACTAGCTGCTGGAACCATTCTACAGCCGCCATTTTGAGTTTTATAGCCGCCATCCCTTATATAACAGCTATACAAGCTGCTGGAACCATTCTACAGCCGCCATTTTTGAGTTTTATAGCCGCCATCCCTGATATAACAGTCTATACAAGCTGCTGGAACCATTCTACAGCCGCCATTTTTGAGTTTTATAGCCGCCATCTCTTATATAACAGCTATACTAGCTGCTGGAACCATTCTACAGCCGCCATTTTGAGTTTTATAGCCGCCATCTCTTATATAACAGCTATACTAGCTGCTGGAACCATTCTACAGCCGCCATTTTGAGTTTTATAGCCGCCATCTCTTATATAACAGCTATACTAGCTGCTGGAACCATTCTACAGCCGCCATTTTGAGTTTTATAGCCGCCATCTCTTATATAACAGCTATACTAGCTGCTGGAACCATTCTACAGCCGCCATTTTGAGTTTTATAGCCGCCATCTCTTATATAACAGCTATACTAGCTGCTGGAACCATTCTACAGCCGCCATTTTGAGTTTTATAGCCGCCATCTCTTATATAACAGCTATACTAGCTGCTGGAACCATTCTACAGCCGCCATTTTGAGTTTTATAGCCGCCATCTCTTATATAACAGCTATACAAGCTGCTGGAACCATTCTACAGCCGCCATTTTGAGTTTTATAGCCGCCATCTCTTATATAACAGCTTTACTAGCTGCTGGAACCATTCTACAGCCGCCATTTTGAGTTTTATAGCCGCCATCTCTTTTATATAACAGCTATACTAGCTGCTGGAACCATTCTACAGCCGCCATTTTGAGTTTTATAGCCGCCATCCCTGATATAACAGTCATACAAACAGCTGGAACCATTCTACAGCCGCCATTTTGAGTTTTATAGCCGCCATCTTTTATATAACAGCTATACTAGCTGCTGGAACCATTCTACAGCCGCCATTTTGAGTTTTATAGCCGCCATCTCTTATATAACAGCTATACTAGCTGCTGGAACCATTCTACAGCCGCCATTTTGAGTTTTATAGCCGCCATCTCTTATATAACAGCTATACTAGCAGCTGGAACCATTCTACAGCCGCCATTTTGAGTTTTATAGCCGCCATCTCTTATATAACAGCTATACTAGCTGCTGGAACCATTCTACAGCCGCCATTTTGAGTTTTATAGCCGCCATCTCTTATATAACAGCTATACTAGCTGCTGGAACCATTCTACAGCCGCCATTTTGAGTTTTATAGCCGCCATCTCTTATATAACAGCTATACTAGCTGCTGGAACCATTCTACAGCCGCCATTTTTGAGTTTTATAGCCGCCATCTCTTATATAACAGCTATACTAGCTGCTGGAACCATTCTACAGCCGCCATTTTGAGTTTTATAGCCGCCATCCCTGATATAACAGCTGTACTAGCAGCTGGAACCATTCTACAGCCGCCATTTTTGAGTTTTATAGCCGCCATCTCTTATATAACAGCTATACTAGCTGCTGGAACCATTCTACAGCCGCCATTTTGAGTTTTATAGCCGCCATCTCTTATATAACAGCTATACTAGCTGCCGGAACCATTCTACAGCCGCCATTTTGAGTTTTATAGCCGCCATCCCTAATATAACAGTTATACAAGCTGCTGGAACCATTCTACAGCCGCCATTTTTGAGTTTTATAGCCGCCATCTCTTATATAACAGCTATACTAGCTGCTGGAACCATTCTGCAGCCGCCATTTTGAATTTTATAGCCGCCATCTCTTATATAACAGCTATACTAGCTGCTGGAACCATTCTACAGCCGCCATTTTGAGTTTTATAGCCGCCATCTCTTATATAACAACTATACTAGCTGCTGGAACCATTCTACAGCCGCCATTTTGAGTTTTATAGCCGCCATCTTTTATATAACAACTATACTATCTGCTGGAACCATTCTACAGCCGCCATTTTGAGTTTTATAGCCGCCATCCCTTAAATAACAGCTATACTAGCAGAAACCATTCTACAGCCGCCATTTTTAGTTTTATAGCCGCCATCTTTTAAATAACAGTATACAAGCAGCTGGAACCCCATATTACAGCCGCCATTTTGAGTTTTATAGCCGCCATCTCTTTATATAACAACTATACTAGCTGCTGGAACCATTCTACAGCCGCCATTTTTAGTTTTATAGCCGCCATCTTTAATATAACAACTATACTAGCAGCGGGAACACCATTCTACAGCCGCCATTTTTTAGTTTTATAGCCGCTATCTTTTATATAACAGCTAAACTAGCTGCTGGAAACCATTCTACAGCCGCCACTTTGAGTTTTATAGCCCCCTCTGGGATATAACAGGTCATACTAGCAGCTGGAACCATTCTACAGCTGCTGTTTTTAGTTTTGTTATTGCCATCCCTGATATAACAGTCATACTAGCAGCTGGAACCATTCTACAAAAGCTGAAATTTTTAGTTTTATAGCCGCCATCTCTTGCTAACAGCTATACTAGCTGCTTGAACCATTCTACAAAGTAGCCACTTTGAGTTTTGGTAGCCGCCATCCCTGATATAACAGTTGGCAAGCTGGGGAACCATTCTACCGCCGCCATTTTGAGTTTTATTGCTGCCATCTCTCTATAACAGCTTATACCAGCTGCTGGAACCATCTTGCAGCCGCCATTTTGAATTTTATAGCTGCCATCTCTTATTAACAGCTATACTAGCTGCTGAACCATTCTACAGCCGCCATTTTGAGTGTTATAGCCGCCATCTTTTACATAACAAACTATACTAGCTGCTTGAAACCACTCCTACAGCCGCCATTTTGAGTTTTACAGCCGCATTCTTTTTATATATAACAACTATACTAGCTGCTGGAACCATTCTAAGGCCGCTGCCATTTTTAGTTTTATAGCCGCCATCTCTGATATAACAGTCATACTAGCAGCTGGAACCATTCTACAGCTGCCATTTTTAGTTTTTATAGCCGCCATTCCTGATATAACAGTCTGCCTAGCAGCTGGGGGAACCATTCTACAGCTGCCATTTTTAGTTTTATAGCTGCCATCTTCTTGCTAACAGCTATACTAGGGGCTGCTGGAACCATTCCCACAGCTGCCACTTTGAGTTTTATAGTCGTCATCCCTGATAAAACAGTCATAAGTACTAGCAGATGGAACCATTCGACAGCTTTTATTTTTAGTTTTATAGCTGCCATCTTTTATATAACAGCTTATACCAGCTGCTGGAACCATTCTACTGCCTATTTTCGGGTTTTACAGCCGCCATCTCTTATTTAACAGCCATACTAGCAGCTGGAACCATTCTACAGCCGCCATTTTGAGTTTTATAGCCGCCATTCCTGATATAACAGTCATACTAGCAGCTGGAACCATTCTACAGCCGCCACTTTTGAGTTTTATAGCCGCCATCCCTGATATAACAGTCACACTAGCAGCTGGAACCATTCTACAGCCGCCATTTTGGAGTTTTATAGCCGCCATTCCTGATATAACAGGTCATACTAGCAGCTGGAACCATTCTTACAGCTGCCATTTTTAGTTTTATAGCCGCCATCTTTATATAACAACCATACTAGCCAGCTGAAACCATTCTACAGCCGCCATTTTGAGTTTTACAGCCGCCATCTTTTATATAACAACTATACTAGCTGCTGGAACCATTCTACAGCTGCCATTTTGAGTTTTATAGCCGCTAATCTCTTATATAACAACTATACTAGCTGCTGGAATCATTCTACAGCCGCCACTTTGAGTTTTATAGCCGCCATCCCTGATATAACAAGCACACTAGCAGCTGGAACCATTCTACAGTAAGCCATTTTTGAGTTTTATAGCTGCCATTCCTGATATAACAAAGTCATACTAGCAGCTGGAACCATTCTACAGCTGCCATTTTTAGTTTTATAGCCGCCATCTTTTATATAACAACTATACTAGCTGCTGAAACCATTCTACAGCCGCCATTTTGAGTTTTACAGCCGCCATCTTTTTATATAACAACCATATACTAGAAGCCGCTGGAACCATTCTACAGCCGCCATTTTGAGTTTTATACCCGCCATCTTCTTATATAACAGCTTATACTAGCTGATGGAACCATTCTATAGCCGCCATCTTGAATTTGACAGCCGCCATCTCTTATATAACGGCTATATAAGCTGGTGGAACTATTCTACAGTCGCCATTTTGAGTTTTATAGTCGCCATCTCTTATATATCAACTAATACTAGTTGATGGAACCATTCCACACGCCTTTGAGTTTTAGGCCGCCATCTTCATATTACAGCTTATACTAGCTGATGGAAACCATTCTACTGCCGCCATTTTGAGTTTTATAGCCGCCATCTTTTAAGCAATAGCTAATACTAGCCGCTCAAACCATTCTCACAGTCGCCATTTTGAGTTTTATAGCCGCTATCTTTTGTGTAACAGCTATACTAGCTGCTTGAACCATTTCCTTGCAGCTGCCATTTTTAGTTTTATAATCGCCATCCTGGATATAACAGGTCATACTAGCAGCTGGAACCATTCCCACAGCTGTCATTTTTAGTTTTATAGCCGCCATCTTTTATATAATACTGTACTAGCTGCTGGAACCATTTTTGGGTTCATTCTGAGCTTTGTAGCAGCCATCTCTTAGAGGTAACAGCTATATCAGCTTGATGTGGAACCATTCTACAGCTGCCATTTTTAGTTTTATAGCTGCCATCGCCTTTTTATATAACAACTAATACTAGCTGCTGGAACTAATCACTGCTTGCACTTCGGAGTTTTGCTAGCCGCTCATCTTTTATATAATAGCTAATCCTAGCTGCTGGAACCATTTTCCAGCCGCTATTTGGGGTTTTATAGCCACCCCCCTTATGCCAACAACTATACTAGCTGATGGAACCATTCTACAGCCGCCATTTTTAGTTTTATAGCCCCGATCCCTGATATAACAGGGGTCATACTAGCAGCTGGAACCATTCTAACAGCTGCCACTTTTAATGATAGCCGCCATCTTTTAAGTAACAGCTTATATCAGCTGCTGGAACCATTCTACAGCCGCCAAATGGAAAGTTTCTATATCTGCCATCCCTGATAAACAATTCTAGCAGCTGGAACCATTCTACAGCTTTATTTCAGTTTATAGCCTATTTTGAGTTTACAGCTGCCATCTTTTATATAACAACTATACTAGACTGTGCCAGAACCATTCTACAGCTGCCACTTTGAGTTTTTTATAGCCGCCATCCCTAATATAACAGTCATACTAGCAGCTGTTTCCATTCTACAGCTGCCATTTTTAGTTTTATAGCCGCTTCTGTATATAACAGCTTATACTAGCTGGAACCATTCTACTGCTTCATCTTTTGGAGTTTTTATAGCTGCCATCTCTTATATAACAGCTATACTAGCTTCTGGAACCATTCCTAGCGCCATACTATAACCATTCTACTGCCATTTTGGAGTTTTACAGCCGCCATCTCTTATTTAACAGCTATACTAGCTGCTGGAACCATATTCTACAGCTGCCATTTTGAGTTTTATAGCCGCCATTCCTGATATAACAGGTCATACTAGCAGCTGGAACCATTCTACAGCCGCTACTTTGAGTTTTATAGCCGCCATCCCAGATATAACAGTCACACTAGCAGCTGGGAAACCATTCTACAGCCGCCATTTTGAGTTTTATAGCCGCTATCTGGGATATAACAGTCATACTAGCAGCTGGAACATTCTACAGCTTTCATTTCTAGTTTTATAGCCGCCATTTCTTATATAACAACTATACAAGCTGCTGAGAAACCATTCTACACGCCGCCATTTGGAGTTTTACAGCTGCCATTTTTGTTTTATACGCCATCTTTATATAACAACTATACTAGCTGCTGAAAAACCTGCATTCTACAGCTGCCATTTTGAAGTTTTACAGCCGCCATCTCTTATATAACAGAATCCATACTAACAAATGTCAGTCCATTCTACAGCCGCCATTTTGAGTTTTATACCCGCCATCCCTTATATAACAGCTATACTAGCTGATGGAACCATTCTACAGCTGCCATCTTGAGTTTTATATATGCCATTTTTTATATAACGGCTATATAAGCTGGTGGAACTATTCCCACAGCCGCCATTTTGAGTTTTATAGTCGCCATCTCTATATATCAACCGCCACGCTTAGCTGATGGAACCATTCTACAGCCGCTATTTTGAGTTTTATAGCTGTCAACTCTGCTATAACAGCTTATACTAGCTGATGGAACCATCTTCTACAGCCGCCATTTTGTTTCTATACCCGCCATCTCTTATATAACAGCTATACTAGCTGATGGAAACCATTCTAACAGCCGCCATCTTGATTTTATAGCTCATTCCTTAAAAAACAGGCTGAGCCTAGCTGCTGGAACCATTCTCCTGTTCTTCATTTTGAGTTTTATAGCTGCCATCCCTGATACAATGTTTCAGGTCATATCATAGCAGCTGGAACCATTCTACAGCCTTGTCATTTTTAGTTTTATATAGCCGCCATCTTTTTATATAACAGCTCTGTACTAGCTGCTGGGAACCACTTTGCGTTCTTCATTTTGAGTTTTAAAGCCGCCATTCCTTATATAACAGCTATACTAGCTGGATGGAACCATTCTACAGCTGCCATTTTTAGTTTTATAGCCGCCATTTTTCTATAACAAACTTATACTAGCTTGGGGGGCCGGAACCATTCTACTGCCGCCATTTTCGGTTTTAAGTAGCTGCCATCTTTATATATAACAGCTATACTAGCTGCTGGAACCATCTCTGCAGCCGCTATTTTGGGTTTCTTAGCCGCCATCTCTTATAACAACAAACTATACTAGCTTGATGGAACCATTCCACAGCCTTATTTGAGTTTTATAGCCGCCATCCCTGATACAACAGCTTGGCACTCGGAGCAGCTGAAACCATTCTGTACAGCTGCCATTTTTAGTTTTATAGCCGCCATCTCTTATATAACAGCTATACTAGCTGCTGGAACCATTCTACTGCCGCCATTTCCGACCTTTGACAGCCTGCCATCTCTTATATAACAGCTATACTAGCTTCTGGAACCATTCCCAGCCGCCATTTTGAGTTTTATAGCCGCCATCTTTTATATAACAAACTATAATGCCCAGCTGCTGGAACCATTCTACAGCCGCTACTTTGAGTTTTATAGCTGCCATCCCTGGATATAATAAGTCATACTAGCAGCTGGAACCATTCTACAGCTGCCATTTTTAGTTTTATAGCTGCCATCTTTTATATAACAGCTATACTAGAATATTAAGAACCATTCTACTGCCGCCATTTTTGAGTTTTAAAGCTGCCATCTCTTATTTTTCTAACAGCTATACTAGCTGCTGGAACCATTCTACAGCCGCCATTTTGGAGTTTTATAGCCGCCATCTCCTGATATAACAGTCATACTAGCAGCTGGAACCATATTCTACAGCTGCCATTT
>JAECWI010000434.1:0-29745 GCA_018150345.1 Drosophila equinoxialis | reverse complement strand
AGGATAAAACCCAACCATCATCCTATAGGCCAATTAGTTTGCTGCCATGTCTTTCGAAGCTTTTTGAAAAGGTCCTGCAGATTCGTCTAAACTCATTTCTGGCATCGGAGAACACAATCCCTTCACACCAGTTCGGCTTCCGAAAAAAACATGGGACAATTGAACAAGTCAATTGTATAACATCCGAAATACGAACAGCATTCGAACTAAAAGAATACTGTTCGGCTGTCTTTCTCGACGTTGCCCAGGTTTTCCACAGAGTTTGGCTGGAGGGTCTAATGTTTAAAATCCTACAAACTCATGGAATCTTACCTTTACAATAGAAAATTCGCTGTAAGATGTAATGGCTCCGTCTCGGCTGACTTTGAAATCGAAGCTGGTGTACCGCAAGGCAGTGTACTCGGCCCATTGCTCTACCTGCTGTACACTGCAGACTTACCACGTCCACTTTTGCCGATGACACGGCAATCCTCAGCAGATCCAAATGCCCAATACAAGCCTCTGCAAAATTAGAGGAACACCTCAGGGTGGTAGAGGAATGGCTAGCAACCTGGCGTATCCGGGTCAACGAGCAGAAATGCAAACATGTTACATTTACGCTTAAAAAAAAAACTGTCCAGCTATAATGCAAAACAACGTACCAATTCCACAAGCCGCGGATGTCACTTACCTTGGTATCCACCTAGACAGAAGACTAACTTGGCACAAGCACATCGAGGCAAAAAGTCACAGCTTAAACTGAAAGCGAGTAGCTTACATTGGATCATCAATGCTCGGTCCCCTCTACGTCTGGAGTATAAAGTCCTCCTATACAACTCCGTACTGAAACCCATCTGGACTTACGGCGCCGTACTATGGGAAATGCAAGTACCAGCAATATCGACATTATACAAACGGCGCAGTCGAAGATTTTAAGATCAATCACTGGGGCTCCGTGGTACATACGGAACGACAACATTCAAAATGATCTAAATAAATATGAAATAGGTAGTCAACAACTAAAGTATTCTGCGAAACTGGATGTACACCCTAATGTTCTTGCCAATTCCCTTACGCGAACTAATAATAGAACTAGTCTTAAAAGAAATGACAGACCAACCCAATAATAAATGATTAGGGCCGCCTGCAATATCCCCTGGATATATCATAAGTACTAGTTTAAGAAAAATATCTCAAACTTGTTTTTAGGCTCGTATTTAAGAGTAGATTCAACAAATATATATTAAACGTAAAAAAAAAAAAAAAAAAAAAAACTGCAATCTAATATTCAAAGTTTAGGAGCTGGAATCGATCTTGAAAATGACCCTATTATATTACATTGTCAGTTTCAAATTGTTGTTGAGTCGTATTTTAAACAGACATTACAAGTTCTAACCAATATTGAGAAGCTAGATCCAGCAGACACGAAACGGGCAGAGATAGAAAATCTTTTTATAGAAACAAAGGCGATCATATTACGTCGCATCGGCGCAAGGTAAAAGGAAAAACCAGAAGAACTTAGTTTCTTTAATTCATCGACTTATCATGCGATGGACATCATAATCGGCGTCTATCCCTTAAATTACCTAAATTCGACGGCAAATATGGGGAATTCAAAAATTTATTACGTCAATTACAAATATGGTACATGAAGACAACTCATTGTCCAATGTGGATAAATTTAACTATCTAATAAGTTGTCTATCCAAGCTCTAAGCGAAGTCTCGCCATTTCAAGTATCAGACAAAAATTATCCCAAGGCCCTAGATCGCCTCAACGAGCGATATGACAAGAAAGTTCTTATTTTCGTAGAACACATTTCATGTTTATTTAATATTGCTATTGTATTTGGAAGGGTTTCTGAAACCGACAAGAGGAAAGACCCAGAGATCAGAGACAAAATTCATAGTACTTCAAAAGTATTTGTTGCAGCCCAATGTAGATGCATTCAATGTCAGTCGGCTGCGCATAGGTTAGCATTCTGTCCACTTTTTATTTCGCTAACGTTTATGAAGCGATTTAAGACTGTTAAAACAGCGTTACTTTGTTTGAATTGTCTCAATAAGGGTCATCCAGCCTCGAAGTGTCCTTCATTGAATAGATGTCGACATTGTGGAGGTTTGCAACATACAAACATGCATAAGGATTCAAACGTCCAGGGAAATTATGAACCAGATGAACCCTCTATTTATCATCAATCGCAACAAATCATTCACAATACACATAACGAAAGTAAAACATTTGCAACATCAATGTTGACTCGCCACGCTTGGCGGGGATTACTTCCAACAGCAATTGTTCTTATTCAAGACAAACTTGGTTACTTGATTCGTGCTCTGAGCTCACCCCTATAACTGAAGAATTAGCCAAAAGGCTTCAGCTTCCGTTTCGTTACGATTATTATGAGATTGCTGGAATCGGTGAAATACGTACACATACAAAACATTCCGTATCTACCAAAATTCGTTCAAGAATATCTCCAGATGAATGGAATATGGAGTTTATCGTGACTAAATCTATATCTCTACCTGAACCTGAGAATGGAATGGTAGATTTATTGCTTAGCGTAAAGGAGTTTTTTGATGTAGATCTTTAGTAGTTAAGACGGGTAAAATTAGTTTAGGAATTGGTCTTCCTCATCTAGTGGAAACTGCATTAGGATGGATCGTCGGGGGTAAGATTGTTGAGCCTCAATCAACTCAACTCTACACTTGTAATTTAAAAGCAACAACAAGACCTTAACATATTATTACAAAGGTTTTGGAAAATGGATGAACTACTTGGAATTCAAAATAAAGATATTTCGTTAACCTCAGAAGAACAAGCATGTGAAGCTCACTTTCAGGTGCAACCACAATTTCTGGAATCAGGGCGCATACAGGTTCGGTTGCCGTTCAAGGAATCGCCTGAGAAACTTAGGAGACTCGTTGTCCTGTGCAAAAAGACGTTTTCTTCAACTCGAAAGATAGCTTGCATCTCAACACCAACTAAAGGAAATGTGCAGCGAAATTTTTAGATGAGTATCTTGGTTGAATCACATGGAGGTAGCTTCGTTAGACAATTTGCAATCAAGAAATCATTACAATATTCCCTCACCATTGTGTCCTTAGACCGCAGAGCTCATCAACTAAACTTCAAGTAGTATTTGACGCTTCGTCTAAATCATCATTAAATATATCATTAAATGATATTCTCATGATTGGTCCTACTATTCAACAAGATCTGATCCTAACATTACTCTCGTTTCGTTTGTATCGCCAAGCCATTACAGCTGACATAACAAAAATGTATAGACAATTTCTCCTCGCACCAGAGGATAGAAGTTTCCCACAAATCTTGTGGAGAAAGTCACCGCAGGAACCTATTCAATTATATCAATTGAATACTGTTACCTATGGGATGTCGTGGCGCTCCATTTCGCGCAATCAGGTCCTTAAAGTTTTTATCAGAGACGTATAATATGTATGTATATTGAGTATGTATGATATGTACGTCGACGATCTACTTTATGGAACTGACTCAATCGAAGAACTCAAGGCTAAGACGAATGAAGTTACCAAATTGCTTTCCAAGGCAGGCTTAGAATTGACAAAGTGTAATTTTAGTGGGGGCACCAACAGATTATGAATATAATCTCAATATTGACAATAGTGATGTCACCAAGGCTCTTGGCATGTCGTGGCTGCCAACTGAAGATCTTATATTATTTAGATTTGATCTTCCATTAACTGCAATTCAAACAAAACGAAAAATATTATCGATAGGATATGATCCGATAGGATTATTAGCTCCAGTCGTAGTACGCTACAAAATTTTGATCCAAGACTTATGGATCGAGCGCTTGGACAAGGACGACCCGTTGCCAGAGAACTTACGGACTACATGTGGCAACAACTTGAAGCTAATTTTATTCTAATGTGACATGGTGTCGCGTAAATCGATTTGTCAACACATTACCAAAAAATAAGTGTGAAATCCATGGATTTTCGGATGCCTCCAAAATCGAGAGTATGGATGTTGCATATACGCAAGGGTATTGGACAACGGAAAATATGTAACTTCATTGATCATTTCGAGATCGAGAGTTGCGCTCACTCAATCACAAAGCATACCTCGTTCGCTAGAGCTTTGTGCTTCTGTTTTACTCGCCAAACATGGACTAAAAATCAAACACAAATTAATTTTTGGTAGATTCAACTGCTTTCGTTCTTCATTAGATTAAAATGCACCCATCAACTCTAAAATGCATGTCCAAGACGGTTGTGGCTGGAGTGACAATTGGATTAAAGATGGGAGGCAAGGAAAACGCAATGGTCCTTCGTTTTTAGATCCCGAAGGGAGATGTTGTGACTATTGACAATCCGATGATGAGCACATAGACAGTTGTCAGATGCGTGGTAGCTTGCTGTCTTACTGGAAGACTTCCTGATCGTTTTGTAGGTCGTAAAGGTGTAAGTTTAACAAACTCAGATTTTTGCCTTCGATAAAGGTGGCGGCGTCGACATACTTAATGCCATCCACGGATATTGAGCAGTAATCGTAGTGGATGATCATGAGATCCGCTAAGAGTTTTGGCTGGTATACAAGTGGCGTGAGGTTTCTGTTTTTGTGGCGTTGAAGATTATTAGCAGTCCCTTTATTGGTACGTAGATTTGTTGAGGTTGACTCCCGTCTTTTATTTTAAAAACAAGTGTTTTATTTTTTGTTATTGATTCTAGAGACAGAACATTGTACATTTCGTGATCCAAGTTTATTGTGAAATTTTGTTGTTGAAATATGTTTTTTATTTTTAGAATTTTTTCTGTGTTTGAAATATATTTATCGATTATGTTTAATTTTGTGAACAATAGGCTTTCTGCAATATTGTTTAAATGTTTGAGTAAAATGTCTATATTGTAATTAATTCTAGCAATACATTGATTTATTTTTTAAGTCTCGTTCTTCTGTATCTAATTGTTTAAATATTTTATTTTGATAGGTGTTTACGAAATTGCTAATTGTTTCCTGTTCTTTATTTATATGATCTGTGATAGTCCTATATGTAATAAATGTTTCTTTTTGAAATGATTGTTCGAGTTCAAGGTTTTTGTGAACATCTGCTAATTCTTTATTAATTTTTGTTTCGTCTTCGGCGTCCATATTTCCGGTAACGAATTTTACCACACTACCTAGTCCATTAATTAACCCTCTCTTGGTCTATTAGTGCTGGGAAGTAGGGTATTTAACCTATCGACACTTGGGTTATTTTTTTTGAAGTATAAGCTTTAGTTCGGAGAATCCTAAGTCATCGGGTAAGTTTTATTATATGTGTTATTTTGTTTGCGTTTATTACGTAGTCGTTTAAGTTTATTACATGGTTTATTATTTTGAAAGAGTCCACTACCCTAGCTACACCTATGTTAACTTTAATAAAAGGCTGGTCCTTGTCCAAACTATCGATTACTAGGCGTTGGGTGATGCCTAATGACAACCTGTAAGTATTTAATTTATTGTAGAGTTAGTTGCTGGTGGTAATGTATGTGATTGTGTGTTGTTTAAATTCTTTGTTATTTTTCTTATTTTTTGTTTGTGTATCATGTCCATTATTAAATTTAATAGTCTTGTCAAAAATATGTGTCCGTCCAGTAAACAGTTCGTAGGGGGTAAGATTAGTACTTGAGATTAGTACTCGATTATTTCGTCATGGGCCAATGTAAGTTTTAATTCTTTCCTTTTATTAAGGATTATTCTATATATTTCTGTCAATGTGGAATGTAGCCTTTCGACTGTTGAGTTGCTATTAGACTGAAGTAACATGGAGCTCAATATTATATTGCTCTATAAAGTCTTTAAAAATTGTTCCTGAAAATTCGGCCCCCTGGTCAAGAACAATTTTCTTAGGTAAGCCGAACTGTTTCATGAAAGTTTTAAAAGCTTTTACAACGCTAATACACTTTCTATTAGTCAATGGGTAGGCTTGTCCGAATCTGGAGAATTTGTCGATGATAGTCAAGTTGTAGTTATTATTTATGGTATAAATGTCGGTTTGGATTATATCCAACGGACCGTTTGGTATTTCTGGTAAGACAAAAGGTGGCTTTTTTGGTTGTCTTTCATACTTAAGTGTGAGGCATACTTCGCATTCTCGGATAATTTGTGAGATTTTGTCTTTTAAAAAGGGAGTATAGATCTCTCGTCAATTCCTCTATGTTTGTTATTGGTGTGGTATGTTTTAATTAGGTTTCCGATCTCGACTGAGTCTGTGGGTTCTTTTAGGAAAAATAAACATCTAACTATTTTGTATAGTTTAGACTCTGCAAAATATTTGAGATATGCTTTGTTTATTACATCGAATATCTTGTCCGGGGAGTGAATCGCTAGAGTTTTGTTGGGTTATAGTAGGGTTTTCAAAATATTGCCAGTCATTTCTAAGGTGTAGGCTGGTTCGGAAATACAAGTACGGGTAAAGGGGGTGGTTTTAAAAATTGCTTGGATAGAGAAATGATTTAATGAGATTTTGGTTAAAGGTATACTCTGGTGTATTGTGGGGTTATTGTCGTTTATGCACATGTTTGGTTCTATTCTACTGAGAGCATCTGCTATTACGTTTTGGGAACCTTTTTTGTAAACTATTCATAGTCATATTCGGACAATGTTAATTTCCAACGGAGAAGTTTTGGGTTTTGACCTTTGAAATTTCTCAGCCAGGTTAATGGTTTGTGGTCTGTAACTATTTTGAATTTATTTCCATACAAATATGGACGGAAGTATTTTACTGCCCAGATTATAGCCAACAATTCTTTTTCGATAGTTGAGTAACGTGTTTCTGTGTCTGTTAGAGTTCTGCTGGCGAAACAAATTGGCTTATCTGAGCTATCTGGGCCTTGTGAAAGGACGGCCCCTATGGCAAAATTTGCTAGCGTCAGTGGTAAGTGTAAAGGGTTTGGTGAAATCCGGGTATTGTAGTATAGGATCATTTGTAAGTAAGGTCTTACAAAAGTCAAAAGCTTCTTGGAATTCCGTGTCTATTATAATTGATTTTCCCCCTTTTAGTTGTTTTGTTATAGGTTTAGTGATTCTAGCAAAATCGTTTATGAATTTCATGTAGTAACCGATTAAGCCCAAAAATGATTTGATTTGCCTTGTGTTTTTAGGGCATGGGAAATCTTTGATAGTTTTTATTTTATCCGAGTTTGATTTGATATCTTCCTGAGCGACTATATGCCCCAAGAAGTCAATTTCTTTTCGAAGGAAGTTAGATTTGGTTATTTGTAATTTCAAGTTAGCTTTATGTAGTTTTCGAAAAACAGAAGTCAAATCTGTTAGGTGTTTTTGTAGAGAAGCCGAATAAATGATAATGTCATCAAGATAAACTAGGCAGATCTTTCCTATGAGTTCCCCCAATACGTTATCCAATATTCTTTGAAAGGTAGCAGGGGCGTTTTTCAACCCAAAAGGCATTCTCGTAAACTCGTAATGACCATTTTCCACTGAAAATGCTGTTTTATGAGTTTCTGTCGGGTGCATTTCAATTTGGTGGAACCCGCTAGCTAAATCTAGGGTGGAAAAATATTTGGCTCTACCTATGTTATCCAAAATATCATTTATGTTGGGGAATAGGATACTTGTCGGCTATGGTTTTGTCGTTAAGTTTCCTAAAATCGATTACCAATCTCCATTTCTTTTTGTTGGAAGAATCGTTTTTTTTTTCGGAACCACCCATACAGGTGCGCCCCAATGGGAATAACTATTTCTAATGATGTTTTGTTCTAACATTTTCGCAATTTGGTTACGCACCTCTTCTTTGTGTATATGTGGGTATCGGTATGTCTTTACATGGATTGGTATATTGTCTGTAGTAGGAATGTAATGTTTAACTATGTACATTGGAAAAAGTCAAAGGTGAGTTGTCGTCATAGAAAAGATTATTAAGTGTATAGTCCTCCCGAAATATAAAGGTTGGGAATATGCCGTGTTAGCTAATTGTTGTCAAGTGTTGCAAGAGAGACGGACCACATAATGTATGAGTTGAATGACATTGTTGTGGTTAGTGGGACAATGTCCGAGGGAATTTGAGTGGGGGTGACGCAGAGCCGTTGGCGATAACTCGCGCTGTAGATTGGGCTGGTCAGTGTATGGCCGGCATAGCGACGCCGCTCCAGCGTCCTCTCACATATTGCACATATGTGAGTGCAATGAAGCGAGCAGCATGCGCGCTTTGGATGCGTCAATGAAAGAATACTTCGCTATGGAGTCTTCGGGAACACCTGTGGCAAGCAAGCCATTAAGATCGAAAGGCAACGAGCGCGCGTTGCAGATTATGGAGGCAACCACAAGCTATTGCCTGATTAACAAGCGTTGGCAAACTGGACTGTTAAGGAGGTTCCACAAAGTAGATCTACCAGATTCATACTCAATGGCCATGAGACGCCTTCAGTGTTTAGAAGCGAAAATGGCAAAGAACATCGACCTTAGAAACTTTATGTTGGACACTATGCAGGGATACATCCTGAGATTAACAGAAAGTGAGCTAAATAAGGGTAAAAGTTCATGGTTTTTTCCTATATTTACAGTCCCTAACCCAATCAAGAACAAGACGAGGCTGGTATGGGATGCAGCTGCGAAAGTCAAAGGCACATCATTGAACTACGTGTTGCTAAAGGGCCCGGACATACTGGCATCTCTAGTCGGCGTGCTAATACGTTTTCGGGAGCGACCATTAGCAGTGGCTGGTGATATAAGTGAGATGTTTTACCAAGTAAGAGTGCGCCCAGAGGACCAGACGGCTCAGAAGTTTCTAAGGCGCAGTGGAGATTCGGCTAAAGCGGCGGAAACGTACGTGATGCAGGTTATGACATTCGGGGCTTCCTGCTCGCCGGCCTGAGCCAATTACATAAAGAATTGCAACGCAGAGCGGTTCAGAAAAGAATCTCCTAGAGCCGTTGCGGCCATTTGCAGAATCACGTTTGTCGACGACTGGCTCGAGTCGACAAACACCGAAGACGAGATGACGGAGTTGGCAATGGAGGTGCAGAGAATTCACTTGGAGGGTGGTTTCAACATGAGGCGCTGGACCTTGATTTCTGCGAGCTTAGTGAGAGCGCTCAAGAACCAGGAGGGTGACGTGCCTAGGGAGGTGGGATTCCTCGAAAAAACGCAAGATAAGGTTTAAGGCATGTGGTGGCTGCCCGGGACTGATGAACTTACTTATGTAGTCAAGCCGGATTTGCTTGAAAGAGCTTCGAAAGACTATCCGACCAAAAGAACAGTGCTAAGTGTGGTTATGTCAAAATTTGACCCACTTGGATTGCTTGGCTTTCTCACTGTTCATACTTAAATTATTTTGCAGAATGTCTGGCGAACAGAAAAGGATTGGGATGAGTCTCTTCAGGAAAGGGACCAAGAAGACTGGAATATTTGAGTGAAGCTGTTACCCAAAATCGATGAAGTGAGGATTTCAAGGAGCATGCCGAAGGTTTGTTGTGCAAGACGACTACAACTTCACACGTTTGTGGACGCCAGCATTAATTTTTATGCAGCGCTTGTGTACCTGCGAGCAGATGTGGATGGAATAGTCCACTGTTCCCTGGTAGCGTCTAAGGCACGCATGGCCCGCTTAAAGCCAATCTCAATACCACGGATGGAACTGATGGCTGCTGTTTTAGGTTTACGGCTAACGAAATTCATCGAACCAGAACTCTCAGTAACAGTTTTTTTTTTTTTTTTTTTTTTCCCCCCAAATATTAACTCGGCAAAGCCCGAGCAAGACAAGCGAAAGTATATTTCACCACGAGGAGAAAGTCAAAACGAACTCTAGTTTGGCTTGCATCACACCTGATCCGGAACGATTCGGAACGTTGGAAAAGCTACGGCCGGTACAAAAGCGAATTCTAAACTTTTTGCAAAGCATATGGAAGAGACCTTGCGGAGAACAACTGAGGAACATTTTGGGTATAAACCGCGATGTGGAAACCGATGCGTTTTTTATTCGTGCATGCCAAGAAGAGGAGTTTCCAGAAGAGATCAGATGCTTGAACCAAGGACATGGCCTAAAAAATAGGAAAAGTATGCTATTTAAGTGCACTCCTTACCTGGACGATTTAGGAGTGCTACGTATCAAAGGACGAATTGACAGAATTGAAGGCGTAGATATGGACACTAAACGACCCATTATACTACTGCAAAAACATAGAGTAACGTTTCTGATTGTGGAGTACTATCACAGGAAGAATTACCATTTGCGCAACGAAATCGTCGTTAACGAGGTACGACAGCGGTGATGGATAACCGGCTTACGCGCTTTAGTGAGAAATGTCGCGCACGCCTGTGTAGCGTGCCGTATACGAGTGGCCCGACCAGTACCTCCAAAGATGGGTGATTTAAAAAATTTGCCGCACACACAACCATTCACCTTTACTGGTGTGGACTGCTTCGGCCCATTTGAAGTCTCAGTGGGTCGCAGGCACGAAAAGAGATGGGGTGTGTTATTCACATGCCTTACGACACGAGCGGTACACCTAGAAATTGCTGCATCACTGTCAACCGACTCATTTCTATGCGTATTGAAGGCGTTTGTAGCCAGAAGAGGGGTGCCGCGTATCATACTATCGGACAATGGCACAAATTTTAGAGGAGCCAGCCGCGTATTGAAAGAGCACATAGAACGGATATCAACTTCAGCTGTGGAGCAACAGTATCCAACATTGGAGTTCAAGTTTAACCCTCCCAGATCACCGCACATGGGCGGCGTTAGGGAAGCGACTGGTACGTTCGACTAAATCTATACTTTCAGAAATACTGCCAAAGGCTGGCCTGAAGGAAGAGGTATTAAGAGGTGCGTTTGCTGATGTAGAGCAAATTTTGAATTCAAGGCCTCTGACCTATGTGCCTTTAGAACGCGCCGAATCGGAAGCATTAACACGGAACCATTTTCTAAAAGGCAGCTCTAGTGGCCTACGTGAGAGCGGTTCACTGGAACAGTCTGGCCCGCAACTCGCAAAAGGGTATCGTGTCGCCAGCCCAATTTCCGACCGTTTGTGGAAGAGATGGCTAAGAGAATATCTACCTACAATCACAAGGCGCACGAAATGGTTCCAACCGCAGCTCAAACCGATAGCGTAGGTGACGTGGTGATAATTGTAGACGATGCCGCTAAACGAAATACTTGGCCAAACGGAAGAGTGATCGACGGACAGGTGCGAAGCGCAGTCGTTCGCACAGTAGAAGGACTTGTGACGCTTTTTTAAGATTTTAAGAGTAGTCCCTAGTGATAAAATAAATTATTACACCCAAATTCACTTCGAGTAACCCGAAAAGATAAATAATTCAAAATTACTTAAAAGAAAAAAAAGAAGAATAAGAATATTTGAAAACGCTATCAAATATTTAAAATGTCAGTAATATAAAGTGATAGAGATTACGAAGAGGTACCACGATCGTGCTCATCTTTTTATTATCTTTATCTTTTATTTCAGACCTACACGAAAGGGCAACAACCATTTTATAGAAATTGTATAATTAAAAATGTTTTTTTTTTTAACGCATACCCTCTTATTTTGTTTGTATGGTCTAAAAACATCTGAAAATAAAGTTTTGACTATTTAGAATAACGGCAACACGTGCCGAGTTGATCGCAAACATGTCGGTACTTGTATAGTATGGCGCAAGCACCCTGTCGCTTTGATTGCGTGTAATTACTTGTTTGTTTTATTAGTCATCGCGTTGTTTTCGTGTAGTGAACATGTCAATGGAGTCACGAAGTTCCAAAACGTAAATATTTTTAGTAGGGGACGTAGAACATCAAATCACCGGTTCTAAACTTCCCTCTAACGGGCAAGTACTGGCAGTTTTGTTCTATAATATTCGTGAAGTGAAGTTAAATGTCAGTGAAAGTGCAAATCTCACAATTCGTGAGTGTATTATTTATTGGGAAAAGGCACGTATACCGACAAGATCAATACCCAACTGTGTTAAAACACTAGTTAACTTATACCAAGTTTGGAGAGAATTACAAAAAAATGCGAAAAAAAACTCAAGAAATGAATTTGTTTCAAACTTAAGCAATTTGTTTGACATAGCACATGCCGATGCTCTTCAATCGATTAAAATAAATGAAGATAAGATCTTCTTGCAGCGCCAAAGAGAACCAGGTCGGCCCGGTCACTTAGCCGGAGTTGACAAACAAGTAACAGACAAAGAGGAAAGGACGCGGCTTAGAATCATCGACGAGGAAAACCGACCTGCTAAATATTTTTAATCCTTAGCACCATTATCATCATCTTGGGAACCACCACTAAAAAAGTCATTTTCTGATTCTGAATTAATAAAATTAGTAGAAAATAGGCTCCTCCTCTTAGCCCGATAAAACTTGTCTTCGACAAGTCCTCGATTCATAGAGTTCGTACGGAAATGCGAAAAGAACGAGCTGAAACTATAAAAATTGTTTTTCAAAACAAGATCCCGGACACAGTAACTGTACACTGCGACGGAAAACTGTTGCCAGCTCTAGATTCACGTAAAAGTAAAGAGGAACGACCGTATCAGGATTTGTGTTTTTTGAAGGCCATTATTGGAATACCCTTATTTCAATAATAACATTATGCAACACTTCTAACGTGGTGATTCTAACATAGAGAATTATCGTCAGTAGGCCCCAGGCACCCAGGCCGGCAAGCCACTTATAATTTTTTATTTTTATTTTTTTTTTTTCTTTTTTTTTTATTTTTTTTTTTTGTTTTTTTTTTTTTACATTTTTATTCCCCTTATTTTAATAATAATTACTTCTAACGTGGTATTTAACATAAGATTATTTATCAAGTAACTACATCTGGTCCCACTAAATTTCTTCTTGTGAAAACCGTCTTAGTGTAAACAAGTGGTGTGGTGTTGTAACGAAAATATAATCAAAGAAAATAAAAGACATCATAATATACAACATAAAATAAACTACAGTATTCTTTATTGAATAGCTTTATCTAGTTTTCCAACAGGTTATGGGCCCAGTCCATGCCTATTTTTGAAGAAGTTTTATTATTTCAATATATTGTGAAATTCCAACTGTGCACTTAAAAATTTTCTTTCTCTTTCTTTTTCGTGATATTTGTCCGTAAAGAAATGGAAAAGAATAAGTACAACATAAAACCGTTCGATGGAGAAAATATGGTGTGTGGAAGTTCAGAATTAGGGAGTTGTTTGCCGAATTAGACGTTCTCAAAGTTGTTGATGAACTAATGCCAAATGAAGTGGACGAAACTTGGAATAAGGCAGAAAGAAGTGCAAAAAGCATATTAGTTCAACATTTGAGTGACTCTTTTTTACACTTCGCGGCAGACAATATTTCCGCACGTGGTCTTATGCAAAAATTAGATGCCATATATGAACGCAGAAGTCTTGCTTCACAATTAGCTGCGCATAAGCGCTTAGTGACACTCAAATTATTAAGTGAAACAACTCTTTCCAGTCATTTCGTTAAATTTGATGATATTGTCAGTAAGATATTAGCGGCGGGTGGCAAGTTAGCCGAAATGGAAAGAGTTATGTACTTGCTGCATACGTTGCCTTCTACTTACGATGGTGTGATTACAGCAATAGAAACATTGTCCGATGAAACACTTTCACTTACCTTTGTAAAAAATAAATTATTAGACTATGAAACTAAACTAAGAAGTGATAGCAATGACACTAGCAAAAAGGTCATGAAGGAAGTTGTTAAATATAATCACAATTCTAATATAAATCACGTGTTTAAAAATAGAGGCACAATACAAAAGAAAGGGGTATTTAAAGGAAAGCAAAAATTCAACATTAAATGCCACCATTGTGGTAGACTAGGGCACATAAAAAAGGATTGTTTTCATTTTTTAAAAGAAATTAAAAATAAAGAAAATAAAACTAATAAAGAAAACAATAACAATAACAATAAACAAGTTCAGCTTGCAACATCCACAAATAACCACTGTTTTGCTTTTATGATAAAAAATTTAAACCAAAACAACTTGGTTTTATTATTGATTCGGGTGCAACTGATCACCTAATCAATGATGAATCGCTGTTTATTGATTGCGAGGAATGGGAGCAACCAATAAAAATTGCTGTGGCGAAGGAAGGCCAATACATATTCGCTACAAAATGTGGAATCGTTCGATTATACAATGGCCACAACATCACCTTGGAGGATGTTTTATACTGCAAGGAGGCAGCAGAAAACTTGATGTCAGTGAAGCGTCTGCAAGAAGCCGGAATGTCAATCCATTTTGACCAAGACGGTGTGTCAATTAAGAAAAATGGCATCACTGTTGTTGAAAGTTCGGGTAAGTTCAACAACATACAAATACTAAAATTCCAAGCATACAGTATAAATGCGGGAAATAATAATTATCGATTATGGCATAAGAGATTAGGTCATGTTAGCAAAGCAAAACTATTGGAAATAAAGAATAATAATTTGTTTATTGATAGCAGTCTTCTAAATAATTTAAAAATTTCGGATGAAATTTGTGAGTCCTCCTTAAAGACAAAAGTCACATTTGACGTTTGCGGCCCAATTACACCAACAACAATAGACGATAAAAATTACTTTGTGATTTTTCTAGATCAATTTACACATTACTGTGTAACTTACTTATTAAAATACAAGTTTGACGTTTTCAATGCTTTCAGAGATTTTGCTGCAAAAAGTCAAGCTCACTTTAATCTTAAAATTGTTAACTTGTATATTGATAACGGTAGAGAATAACTGTCAAATGAAATGCGTGAGTTTTGTGGTCAAAATGGAACAAGCTATCATTTAACCGTGCCACATACACCTCAGTTGAATGGTATCTCGGAAAGAATGATTAGAACCATTACAGAAAAAGCTCGCACCGTAGTAAATGGAGCAAAATTAAACAAAAGTTTTTGGGGTGAAGCTGCACTCACTGCAACATATTTAATAAACAGAATTCCGAGCAGAGCACTTGGTGAAAATAAAATGACCCCATATAAAATGTGGCACAATAGGAAGCCAAATTTAAAATCTTTAAAAGTATTTGGGTCAACTGTCTATGTACATAATAAAGTAAAGAAAGGCAAATTTGATGAGAAATCATTTAAAGCCATTCTTGTAGGGTATGAACCAAATGGCTATAAATTATGGGATGTGAAAAAAAATTTTTTTGTTGCTAGGGACGTTGTTGTCGATGAGACAAATATGGTTTATTCTAGAGCATCTAAGCCTGAAGAAGAAGTCCCGAATGAGAGTAAGGAAAGAAACTATGAAAAATTCCTGAATGAAAGTAAGGAATGTGATCATCTGAATATCCGGAACGATAGTACGGAGTGTGTTAGAACAAAATTCCTGAATGAAAGTAAGGAATGTGATCATCTAAATATCCGGAACGATAGTACGGAATGCGTTAGATCAGAACTCCTATACGACAGTAAGGAATGTGACCAGCTTAATTTTTCGAATGAAAATAAAAAAAGGGAAACAAACTGATTTCTTGAATGAAAATAAAGAATGAGAGTACGGATTGTGAGAAAGATGATCAATCAAAAGATGGCGTGCAAAAGAATACTGATACTAAAATAACGCAAGGAAAAAGTGAAAGACTTAACGCCAAACCAAAAATATCTTATAGTGAAGATGATGAGAGTTTGAACAAATATATTTAAAATGCCCATATATTTTTCGATGAAATTCCAAGCTCATTTGATGAGATAAAATTTAGAGATGATAAATCTGCTTCGGAGGATGCAATAAAGACGGAGTTAAAGGCCCATGAAATTAATAACACTTGGACACTTACAAAAATGCCAGAAAAAAGAAATTAGGAATACCAATAAAATATAAAGCTAGACTAGTTGCAAGAGGATTTACTCAAAAATATCAAGTTGATTATGAGGAGACTTTTGCACCTGTTGCTAGAATTGCTAGTTTTAGATTCATAATGGGACTAGCAGTTCAATATGATTTAATAGTCCATCAGATGAATGTTAAAACAGCATTCCTTAATGGTGTTTTAAATGAAGAAATATATATGCAGCCTCCTCAAGGTATATCATGCGATGCTGGAAATGCTTGTAAGTTAAATAAAGCGATTTACGGCCTTAAACAATCAGCTCGATGCTGGTTTCAAGTGTTTGAGCAAGCATTAAAAGAATGTAGTTTTGTAAACTCTCCAGAAGATCGCTGCATTTATATCCTGGACAAAGGTGACGTAAATGATAAAATATATGTATTATTATATGTTGTAGACGTAGTAATAGCAACAAGAGACTTAGAAAGAATGAATAATTTTAAAATTTTTTTTAAGTACAAAATTCAAAATGACTGATTTGAATGAGATACGTCATTTTATTGGAATAAGGATAGAAATGGATCAAGATATAATATATTTGAGTCAAGCTGCATATATAAAGAAAATTTTAAATAAATTTAACATGGACAACTGTAAATCAGTTAGTACCCCTTTGCCAAGTAAACTTAATTACGACCTGCTTAACTCAGATGAGGATTGCAAAGCCCCATGTCGTAATCTTATTGGATGTCTAATGTACATAATGCTTTGTACGCGTCCAGATTTAACTACAGCTGTTAATATCCTGAGTAGATATAGTAGTAAAAATAATTCAGAATTATGGCAGTGTTTGAAAAGAGTTATTAGATATTTAAAGGGAACCATTGACATGAAACTTCATTATAAGAAAAATACATCATTTGAAAACACACTAGTTGGATTTGTAGACTCAGATTGGGGTGGAAATGAACTTGATAGGAAAAGTACAACGGGCTATTTATTTAAAATGTTTGATTCCAATCTAATTTGTTTGAATACTATTGGAATACCCTTATTTCAATAATAACATTATGCAACACTTCTAACGTGGTGATTTAACAAAGAGATTATTTATGAAGTAACTACATCTGGTCCCACTAAATTGTTTCCTTCTTCTTCTGAAAACCGTCTTTGTGTGAACAAGTGGTGTGGTGTTGCAACGAAAATATAATCAAAGAAAATAAAAGACATCATAATATAAAACATAAAATAAACTACAGTATTCTTTATTGAATAGCTTTATCTAGTTTTCCAACAGGTTATGGGCCCAGTCCATGCCTATTTTTGAAGAAGTTTTATTATTTCAATATATTGTGAAATTCCAACTGTGCACTTAAAAATTTTCTTTCTCTTTCTTTTTCGTGATATTTGTCCGTAAAGAAATGGAAAAGAATAAGTACAACATTAAACCGTTCGATGGAGAAAAATATGGTGTGTGGAAGTTCAGAATTAGGGAGTTGTTTGCCGAATTAGACGTTCTCAAAGTTGTTGATGAACTAATGCCAAATGAAGTGGACGAAACTTGGAATAAGGCAGAAAGAAGTGCAAAAAGCATATTAGTTCAACATTTGAGTGACTCTTTTTTACACTTCGCGGCAGACAATATTTCCGCACGTGGTCTTATGCAAAAATTAGATGCCATATATGAACGCAGAAGTCTTGCTTCACAATTAGCTGCGCATAAGCGCTTAGTGACACTCAAATTATTAAGTGAAACAACTCTTTCCAGTCATTTCGTTAAATTTGATGATATTGTCAGTGAGATATTAGCGGCGGGTGGCAAGTTAGCCGAAATGGAAAGAGTTATGTACTTGCTGCATACGTTGCCTTCTACTTACGATGGTGTGATTACAGCAATAGAAACATTGTCCGATGAAACACTTTCACTTACCTTTGTAAAAAATAAATTATTAGACTATGAAACTAAACTAAGAAGTGATAGCAATGACACTAGCAAAAAGGTCATGAAGGCAGTTGTTAAATATAATCACAATTCTAATATAAATCACGTGTTTAAAAATAGAGGCACAATACAAAAGAAAAGGGTATTTAAAGGAAAGCAAAAATTCAACATTAAATGCCACCATTGTGGTAGACTAGGGCACATAAAAAGGATTGTTTTCATTTTTTAAAAGAAATTAAAAATAAAGAAAATAAAACTAATAAAGAAAACAATAACAATAACAATAAACAAGTTCAGCTTGCAACATCCACAAATAACCACGGTTTTGCTTTTATGATAAAAAATTTAAACCAAGTTGATAAACCAAAACAACTTGGTTTTATTATTGATTCGGGTGCAACTGATCACCTAATCAATGATGAATCGCTGTTTATTGATTGCGTGGAATTGGAGCAACCAATAAAAATTGCTGTGGCGAAGGAAGGCCAATACATATTCGCTACAAAATGTGGAATCGTTCGATTATACAATGGCCACAACATCACCTTGGAGGATGTTTTATACTGCAAGGAGGCAGCAGAAAACTTGATGTCAGTGAAGCGTCTGCAAGAAGCCGGAATGTCAATCCATTTTGACCAAGACGGTGTGTCAATTAAGAAAAATGGCATCACTGTTGTTGAAAGTTCGGGTAAGTTCAACAACATACAAATACTAAAATTCCAAGCATACAGTATAAATGCGGGAAATAATAATTATCGATTATGGCATGAGAGATTAGGTCATGTTAGCAAAGCAAAACTATTGGAAATAAAGAATAATAATTTGTTTAGTGATAGCAGTCTTCTAAATAATTTAAAAATTTCGGATGAAATTTGTGAGTCCTGCTTAAATGGAAAGCAAGCTAGGTTGCCATTCAATCAATCTAAAGACAAAAGTCATATTAAGCGTCCCTTATTTGTTGTCCATTCAGACGTTTGCGGCCCAATTACACCAACAACAATAGACGATAAAAATTACTTTGTGATTTTTGTAGATCAATTTACACATTACTGTGTAACTTACTTATTAAAATACAAGTCTGACGTTTTCATTGCTTTCAAAGATTTTGCTGCAAAAAGTCAAGCTCACTTTAATCTTAAAATTGTTAACTTGTATATTGACAACGGTAGAGAATACCTGTCAAATGAAATGCGTGAGTTTTGTGTTAAAAATGGAATAAGCTATCATTTAACAGTGCCACATACACCTCAGTTGAATGGTGTCTCGGAAAGAATGATTAGAACCATTACAGAAAAAGCTCGCACCATAGTAAATGGAGCAAAATTAAACAAAAGTTTTTGGGGTGAAGCTGCACTCACTGCAACATATTTAATAAACAGAATTCCAAGCAGAGCACTTGGTGAAAATAAAATGACCCCATATGAAATGTGGCACAATAGGAAGCCAAATTTAAAATCTTTAAAAGTATTTGGGTCAACTGTCTATGTACATAATAAAGTAAAGAAAGGCAAATTTGATGAGAAATCATTTAAAGCCATTCTTGTAGGGTATGAACCAAATGGCTATAAATTATGGGATGTCGTGAAAGAAAAATTTTTTGTTGCTAGGGACGTTGTTGTCGATGAGACAAATATGGTTTATTCTAGAGCGTCTAAGCCTGAAGAAGAAGTCCCGAATGAGAGTAGGGAAACAAACTATGAAAAATTCCTGAATGAAAGTAAGGAATGTGATCATCTGAATATCCGGAACGATAGTACGGAGTGTGTTAGAACAAAATTCCTGAATGAAAGTAAGGAATGTGATCATCTAAATATCCGGAACGATAGTACGGAATGCGTTAGATCAGAACTCCTATACGACAGTAAGGAATGTGATCAGCTTAATTTTTCGAATGAAAATAAAAAAAAGGAAACAAACTGATTTCTTGAATGAAAATAAAGAAATATATATCCCGAATGAGAGTACGGATTGTGAGAAAGATGATCAATCAAAAGATGGCGTGCAAAAGAATACTGATACTAAAATAACGCAAAGAAAAAGTGAAAGACTTAACGCCAAACCAAAAATATCTTATAGTGAAGATGATGAGAGTTTGAACAAATATATTTTAAATGCCCATATATTTTTCGATGAAATTCCAAGCTCATTTGATGAGATAAAATTTAGAGATGATAAATCTGCTTGGGAGGATGCAATAAAGACGGAGTTAAAGGCCCATGAAATTAATAACACTTGGACACTTACAAAAATGCCAGAAAACAAGAATATCGTTGGTAGTAGATGGGTATTTTCTATTAAACATAATGAATTAGGAATACCAATAAAATATAAAGCTAGACTAGTTGCAAGAGGATTTACTCAAAAATATCAAGTTGATTATGAGGAGACTTTTGCACCTGTTGCTAGAATTGCTAGTTTTAGATTCATAATGGCACTAGCAGTTCAATATGATTTAATAGTCCATCAGATGGATGTTAAAACAGCATTCCTTAATGGTGTTTTAAATGAAGAAATATATATGCAGCCTCCTCAAGGTATATCATGCGATGCTGGAAATGCTTGTAAGTTAAATAAAGCGATTTACGGCCTTAAACAAGCAGCTCGATGCTGGTTTCAAGTGTTTGAGCAAGCATTAAAAGAATGTAGTTTTGTAAACTCTCCAGTAGATCGCTGCATTTATATCCTGGACAAAGGTGACGTAAATGATAAAATATATGTATTATTATATGTTGATGACGTAGTAATAGCAACAAGAGACTTAGAAAAAATGAATAATTTTAAAAATTTTTTAAGTACAAAATTCAAAATGACTGATTTGAATGAGATACGTCATTTTATTGGAATAAGGATAGAAATGGATCAAGATATAATATATTTGAGTCAAGCTGCATATATAAAGAAAATTTTAAATAAATTTAACATGGACAACTGTAAATCAGTTAGTACCCCTTTGCCAAGTAAACTTAATTACGACCTGCTTAACTCAGATGAGGATTGCAAAGCCCCATGTCGTAATCTTATTGGATGTCTAATGTACATAATGCTTTGTACGCGTCCAGACTTAACTACAGCTGTTAATATCCTGAGTAGATATAGTAGTAAAAATAATTCAGAATTATGGCAGTGTTTGAAAAGAGTTACTAGATATTTAAAGGGAACCATTGACATGAAACTTCATTATAAGAAAAATACGTCATTTGAAAACACACTAGTTGGATTTGTAGACTCAGATTGGGGTGGAAATGAACTTGATAGGAAAAGTACAACGGGCTATTTATTTAAAATGTTTGATTCCAATCTAATTTGTTGGAATACAAAAAAACAGAACTCAGTAGCAGCCTCGTCAACTGAAGCTGAGTACATGGCTCTTTTTGAAGCCGTAAGAGAGGCTCTATGGTTGAAATCTCTTCTTAGTAGTGTAAACATTAAACTCAAAAGGCCCATTAAAATTTATGAAGATAACCAAGGCTGTATTAGTATAGCAAATAATCCCTCATGTCATAAAAGAGCCAAACATATTGATATAAAATATCATTTCTCTAGAGAACAGATAGAGAATAACGAAATTTGTATTGAGTATATATCCACAGATAATCAACTGGCGGACATCTTTACTAAGCCTCTACCTGCTGGACGATTTGCAGAATTACGAAATATGTTGGGACTACACATCGACAAGAATCAACAATTAATTTTTTTATGAATTGCTAAAGAAATCTAATTTGACTTAATGTTACTTAAAAAAAAACGAATACTGAATTGCTGGATTAATACCAAATTTTTGATTTGACCTAATGTAATTTATAAGAAACAAACTGAATTGTTGAATTTAAACCAAATCTAATTTGACTTAATGTTACTTTAAAAACGCATACTGAATTGCTAAAATGGATACTCATACACTAAATTTATGTTATAACCCTATATTTTATGTATATTACAATGATCTGATCAGGTTTTCTCTGGGTTTCCCTGTATCCTTGCAGCAAATGCTGGATCATTCAATATTCCCCAGAATGCACACCAACCACGTCAGAATAAGAATTCAATATTTTTATATTTGTAAACTTAATGATAATGTTATTTTTGAGGGGTGCCTATTGGAATACCCTTATTTCAATAATAACATTATGCAACACTTCTAACGTGGTGATTTAACAAAGAGATTATTTATGAAGTAACTACATCTGGTCCCACTAAATTGTTTCCTTCTTCTTCTGAAAACCGTCTTTGTGTGAACAAGTGGTGTGGTGTTGCAACGAAAATATAATCAAAGAAAATAAAAGACATCATAATATAAAACATAAAATAAACTACAGTATTCTTTATTGAATAGCTTTATCTAGTTTTCCAACAAATACAAAAAAACAGAACTCAGTAGCAGCCTCGTCAACTGAAGCTGAGTACATGGCTCTTTTGAACCGTCCGGCTCTATGGTTGAAAGAGCTCTATGGTTGAAATCTCTTCTTAGTAGTGTAAACATTAAACTCAAAAGGCCCATTAAAATGTATGAAGATAACCAAGGCTGTATTAGTATAGCAAATAATCCCTCATGTCATAAAAGAGCCAAACATATTGATATAAAATATCATTTCTCTAGAGAACAGATAGAGAATAACGAAATTTGTATTGAGTATATATCAACAGATAATCAACTGGCGGACATCTTTACTAAGCCTCTACCTGCTGGACGATTTGCAGAGTTACGAGATATGTTGGGACTACACATCGACTAGAATCAAAAATGAATCTTTTTATGAATTACTAAAGAAATCTAATTTGACTTAATGTTACTTAAAAAAAAAAAAAATAAAGCATACTGAATTGCTGGATTAATACCAAATTTTTGATTTGACTTAATGTAATTTTTAAGAAACAAACTGAATTGTTGAATTTAAACCAAATCTAATTTGACTTAATGTTACTTTAAAAAAAAAAACGCATACTGAATTGCTGGATTAATACCAAATTTTTGATTTGACTTAATGTAATTTTTAAGAAACAAACTGATCTATATGTTTTATTTTTAATTATTTAATTAATTTAAAAATTCAATTAAACATTTCTCTTCGATGGAGAAAAATATGGTGTGTGGAAGTTCAGAATTAGGGAGTTGATTGCCGAATTAGACGTTCTCAAAGTTGTTGATGAACTAATGCCAAATGAAGTGGACGAAACTTGGAATAAGGCAGAAAGAAGTACAAAAAGCATATTAGTTCAACATTTGAGTGACTCTTTTTTTACACTTCGCGGCAGACAATATTTCCGCACGTGGTCTTATGCAAAAATTAGATGCCATATATGAACGCAGAAGTCTTGCTTCACAATTAGCTGCGCATAAGCGCTTAGTGACACTCAAATTATTAAGTGAAACAACTCTTTCCAGTCATTTCGTTAAATTTGATGATATTGTCAGTAAGATATTAGCGGCGGGTGGCAAGTTAGCCGAAATGGAAAGAGTTATGTACTTGCTGCATACGTTGCCTTCTACTTACCATGGTGTGATTACAGCAATAGAAACATTGTCCGATGAAACACTTTCACTTACCTTTGTAAAAAATAAATTATTAGACTATGAAACTAAACTAAGAAGTGATAGCAACGACACTAGCAAAAAGGTCATGAAGGAAGTTGTTAAATATAATCACAATTCTAATATAAATCACGTGTTTAAAAATAGAGGCACAATACAAAAGAAAGGGGTATTTAAAGGAAAGCAAAAATTCAACATTAAATGCCACCATTGTGGTAGACTAGGGCACATAAAAAAGGATTGTTTTCATTTTTTAAAAGAAATTAAAAATAAAGAAAATAAAACTAATAAAGAAAACAATAACAATAACAATAAACAAGTTCAGCTTGCAACATCCACAAATAACCACTGTTTTGCTTTTATGATAAAAAATTTAAACCAAAACAACTTGGTTTTATTATTGATTCGGGTGCAACTGATCACCTAATCAATGATGAATCGCTGTTTATTGATTGCGAGGAATTGGAGCAACCAATAAAAATTGCTGTGGCGAAGGAAGGCCAATACATATTCGCTACAAAATGTGGAATCGTTCGATTATACAATGGCCACAACATCACCTTGGAGGATGTTTTATACTGCAAGGAGGCAGCAGAAAACTTGATGTCAGTGAAGCGTCTGCAAGAAGCCGGAATGTCAATCCATTTTGACCAAGACGGTGTGTCAATTAAGAAAAATGGCATCACTGTTGTTGAAAGTTCGGGTAAGTTCAACAACATACAAATACTAAAATTCCAAGCATACAGTATAAATGCGGGAAATAATAATTATCGATTATGGCATAAGAGATTAGGTCATGTTAGCAAAGCAAAACTATTGGAAATTAAGAATAATAATTTGTTTATTGATAGCAGTCTTCTAAATAATTTAAAAATTTCGGATGAAATTTGTGAGTCCTCCTTAAAGACAAAAGTCACATTAAGCGTCCCTTATTTGTTGTCCATTCAGACGTTTGCGGCCCAATTACACCAACAACAATAGACGATAAAAATTACTTTGTGATTTTTCTAGATCAATTTACACATTACTGTGTAACTTACTTATTAAAATACAAGTTTGACGTTTTCAATGCTTTCAGAGATTTTGCTGCAAAAAGTCAAGCTCACTTTAATCTTAAAATTGTTAACTTGTATATTGATAACGGTAGAGAATACCTGTCAAATGAAATGCGTGAGTTTTGTGGTCAAAATGGAACAAGCTATCATTTAACCGTGCCACATACACCTCAGTTGAATGGTGTCTCGGAAAGAATGATTAGAACCATTACAGAAAAAGCTCGCACCGTAGTAAATGGAGCAAAATTAAACAAAAGTTTTTGGGGTGAAGCTGCACTCACTGCAACATATTTAATAAACAGAATTCCAAGCAGAGCACTTGGTGAAAATAAAATGACCCCATATAAAATGTGGCACAATAGGAAGCCAAATTTAAAATCTTTAAAAGTATTTGGGTCAACTGTCTATGTACATAATAAAGTAAAGAAAGGCAAATTTGATGAGAAATCATTTAAAGCCATTCTTGTAGGGTATGAACCAAATGGCTATAAATTATGGGATGTCGTGAAAAAAAATTTTTTTGTTGCTAGGGACGTTGTTGTCGATGAGACAAATATGGTTTATTCTAGAGCATCTAAGCCTGAAGAAGAAGTCCCGAATGAGAGTAAGGAAAGAAACTATGAAAAATTCCTGAATGAAAGTAAGGAATGTGATCATCTGAATATCCGGAACGATAGTACGGAGTGTGTTAGAACAAAATTCCTGAATGAAAGTAAGGAATGTGATCATCTAAATATCCGGAACGATAGTACGGAATGCGTTAGATCAGAACTCCTATACGACAGTAAGGAATGTGACCAGCTTAATTTTTCGAATGAAAATAAAAAAAGGAAACAAACTGATTTCTTGAATGAAAATAAAGAATGAGAGTACGGATTGTGAGAAAGATGATCAATCAAAAGATGGCGTGCAAAAGAATACTGATACTAAAATAACGCAAGGAAAAAGTGAAAGACTTAACGCCAAACCAAAAATATCTTATAGTGAAGATGATGAGAGTTTGAACAAATATATTTAAAATGCCCATATATTTTTCGATGAAATTCCAAGCTTATTTGATGAGATAAAATTTAGAGATGATAAATCTGCTTGGGAGGATGCAATAAAGACGGAGTTAAAGGCCCATGAAATTAATAACACTTGGACACTTACAAAAATGCCAGAAAAAAGAAATTAGGAATACCAATAAAATATACAGCTAGACTAGTTGCAAGAGGATTTACTCAAAAATATCAAGTTGATTATGAGGAGACTTTTGCCCTGTTGCTAGAATTGCTAGTTTTAGATTCATAATGGGACTAGCAGTTCAATAAGATTTAATAGTCCATCAGATGAATGTTAAAACAGCATTCCTTAATGGTGTTTTAAATGAAGAAATATATATGCAGCCTCCTCAAGGTATATCATGCGATGCTGGAAATGCTTGTAAGTTAAATAAAGCGATTTACGGCCTTAAACAATCAGCTCGATGCTGGTTTCAAGTGTTTGAGCAAGCATTAAAAGAATGTAGTTTTGTAAACTCTCCAGTAGATCGCTGCATTTATATCCTGGACAAAGGTGACGTAAATGATAAAATATATGTATTATTATATGTTGTAGACGTAGTAATAGCAACAAGAGACTTAGAAAGAATGAATAATTTTAAAATTTTTTTAAGTACAAAATTCAAAATGACTGATTTGAATGAGATACGTCATTTTATTGGAATAAGGATAGAAATGGATCAAGATATAATATATTTGAGTCAAGCTGCATATATAAAGAAAATTTTAAATAAATTTAACATGGACAACTGTAAATCAGTTAGTACCCCTTTGCCAAGTAAACTTAATTACGACCTGCTTAACTCAGATGAGGATTGCAAAGCCCCATGTCGTAATCTTATTGGATGTCTAATGTACATAATGCTTTGTACGCGTCCAGATTTAACTACAGCTGTTAATATCCTGAGTAGATATAGTAGTAAAAATAATTCAGAATTATGGCAGTGTTTGAAAAGAGTTATTAGATATTTAAAGGGAACCATTGACATGAAACTTCATTATAAGAAAAATACATCATTTGAAAACACACTAGTTGGATTTGTAGACTCAGATTGGGGTGGAAATGAACTTGATAGGAAAAGTACAACGGGCTATTTATTTAAATTGTTTGATTCCAATCTAATTTGTTTGAATACAAAAAAACAGAACTCAGTAGCAGCCTCGTCAACTGAAGCTGAGTACATGGCTCTTTTTGAAGCCGTAAGAGAGGCTCTATGGTTGAAATCTCTTCTTAGTAGTGTAAACATTAAACTCAAAAGGCCCATTAAAATTTATGAAGATAACCAAGGCTGTATTAGTATAGCAAATAATCCCTCATGTCATAAAAGAGCCAAACATATTGATATAAAATATCATTTCTCTAGAGAACAGATAGAGAATAACGAAATTTGTATTGAGTATATATCAACAGATAATCAACTGGCGGACATCTTTACTAAGCCTCTACCTGCTGGACGATTTGCAGAGTTACGAGATATGTTGGGACTACACATCGACTAGAATCAAAAATGAATCTTTTTATGAATTACTAAAGAAATCTAATTTGACTTAATGTTACTTAAAAAAAAAAAAACGCATACTGAATTGCTGGATTAATACCAAATTTTTGATTTGACTTAATGTAATTTTTAAGAAACAAACTGAATTGTTGAATTTAAACCAAATCTAATTTGACTTAATGTTACTTTAAAAAAAAAACGCATACTGAATTGCTGGATTAATACCAAATTTTTGATTTGACTTAATGTAATTTTTAAGAAACAAACTGATCTATATGTTTTATTTTTAATTATTTAATTAATTTAAAAATTCAATTAAACATTTCTCTATAGTGAGCATATAGCTTTCATACTAACTTTTAAACTTAAAGTTTGACAGCAAGTCGGCACGGGTTAATGACATCCGATCTCAATAATATTTTATATTTAAGTCTTTAGAGTCAAATGGAAAAAAAAAAGGGTATGCATATTGAGATTCCGAAAAAAAATTTCCCCTTGTAGCCTGGGACAGCCTAACCCACATATATTTTCAAAGTGGTCAATTTGATACATATATATATATATATATACTCAGTGAATACTTTCATAATTGCTCTCTTGGCTTCTAACCAATCTCTAGACTTTACTTCAACAAGTGTCGCTAATTCGGAGTAAATGTCAATTCATGAAAGGAATTGTAAATTGTCGATCATGTAAAAGTCCATGAAGTATTTTTATTTTATATTAAAAGTTTCTAGTGTGTTGAAAAGTTAGTTATGTATTTCTATTTTCTGTCTTTCCAATATTGCATGCTGAGCATTCATTAATAATGTAAATCTTGTTCATAATAAAATACAGTACAGTTTTCTTACCGCAAAGATATCTTTTGACTATATCCCTTGCGTATGCATTCATTGGTAATTTTTTTGTATGTTATTTTAATATTTGATTTATGAAAGTAAGTTGTTCTTTCTGCTTTGTCTAATGAATTCTATAATAAATAATTAATTGGGTTTTCAACTATTAAAATGTAATTTCCTTTATCCTCATGAGCACTATGTATTGCAGCTGCGGTTTCTGTCGATCCTAAAAAATTTTCATCTGTTGCGTGATTCTCTTTTCCTGGTAAGTACTTTATTTTTTAATTTGCTCAATTTTAACCTTTATCTCTGTAATTTCATGTTAGGTTCTTTGATATTGTTCAAGCAGACAAGCGGTTTATGATCACTTAGGATTTCAAAATGTCTACCGAAGAGGTATGGCCTAAAATATTTGGTTGCCCATACGATAGAAAATAGTTCCTTTTCTATGTCTGAATAATTAAGTTCGTGTTCGTTAAGTGTTCTACTAGCATAAGAAATAGGTCTATGGTCTTGTGAAATGAACGCACCTAAAGCTATATTGCTAGCATCTGTGGTAAGGAAAAATGGTTTTTCGAAATCGGGATATGCAAAAATAAAAAGATATTTTAATTTTTCAAAGGATGAAATATAATGTCGTTTATGTTAATTTCAGCAGCTTTTTTTTAATCCAAGAGTTAAAGGTTTTGCAATATGTGCAAAGTTTGATATGAATTTCTGGAAGAATCCGCATAAACGTAAAAATGATTTTATTTCTTTCTGAGTCTTTGGAATTTGAAAATTTTTAATTGCTTGAATTTTATTTGGATTATGTTTTATACCTTCTGTTGTTATTACATGACAAAGGAATTCTGGAATGTTGCCTGCGCATTTTATGACCAAATGGCATATGTGTATTCGTAATGGCCATGTTCAGTTGAGAAAGCTGTTTTTGCAATAGATTCAGGATCCATTTGAATTTGATGAAATCCCTTAGCTAAGTCAATATTGGTGAAGTATTGGCATTTTCCAAGTTTCCAGCTTCCCGAGAATTTCATCCATGACTAGAATTTGGAATTTGTCATTAATTGTGACTTCATTTAAATTTCGACAATCAATGACTAATCTGAATTTTTGTTTGCTGTAAGCATCTCCTTTTTTTTGGAACGATCCAAATGGGTGAACAGTAGGGTTAGTTTGAGTTGGAGTAAGTAAATACCTTTCTGAGTGATAGTATGTGTTTCTCCAATGAAGTGGAGTACACTATAATGTCATCCAGATAAACAAGGCAATCCTTATAATTAAGGTCCTCATAAAGATTATTCATGCATCTTTGGAATGTTGCCGGGGCATTTTTAAGACTAAATGGCATATGTGTGTTTAGTTGAGAAAGCTGTTTTTGCTATAGATCCATTTGAATTTGATGAAATCTCTTAGCTAAGTCAATGGTGGTGAAGTATTGGCATTTTCCCAGTTAATCCATGACTGGAATTGGGAAGTTGTCATTTATTGTGACTTCATTTAAATTTCGATAGTCAATGACTAATCTGAATTTTTGTTTGTTGGAAGCATCTCCTTTTTTTGGAACGATCCAAATGAAAATGTTCGATCATTTCATTTATTTGTTTGTTGACTTCTATGGCAAACGTTTGGGGATATTTGTATGGACGTTTATAAATTGGGTTCTCATGTTTTGTATGAATAGAGTGCTTTATTGTACTTGTGAAAGTCAAATTTTCACCTTCGCTGTACTGGATATCACTGAATTCGTACAAGACTTTTTTTAGTTTTCTGTTTCCTCGTTATTTAAATGGTCGAGTCTATACTGATTACTTTCTATTATTTCCTTTTCAACCGCAAAATTTGTGTCTTGGTCCCTTTAGGTGGGTCTAAACATTCTATGTTACCTTCTTCTATATCTCTGAAATAAAATGTATAATTTCCTAGATTTGCATATTCTTGTTCATAATTTATTTGGGCTTTGCAGGGTTTTAGGAAAGTTCTGCGTATTAACATGTATTTATTTGAAAATTTATGGATATAGAATTTTTGTTCTGTTGGACAAAGTTTGCTGGGTGCAAGGAAATTATTTCTTTTAATTCCACTGGTCCTTCAATAATG
>JAECWI010000433.1:0-33557 GCA_018150345.1 Drosophila equinoxialis | reverse complement strand
GTAGCTCGTCCTACTGTAGTTCGTTCATTTGGTGCTGCTAACTTAGGTCGCCCTGCCGCTCGGACTGGTGCAGCTCGTCTTAACGTGTCTCGACCTGGTGTAGGAAGTCCAGTTGTAATTCGTGGCCGTGTTGCTCGTCCTCTTCCTTCCAACAGTGGGGGCAATAAGGCATCAACCCAGACAAAAATTGTTGCGGCGAAGGGTAAGTTTACTTTAAATATGAAAGATTGGAAAATAGATAATTTAAATAACCTTAATTACAGGCCAGAAGGCAGTAGCTAAGCCAGCAACTGCTAATAAAATCAACACCACCAACAGCAGTAGCACCACCACCAACAACAGTAGCACCACCACCAACCCCACTAAAAGCAGGGCCGAAAGAGGAAGCGCCAATATGCCCGCAAGCGTGGATTTATTCTTGGAGGCGTCAAGTTGACTTATATTAACAAGAACCAAAAACTGCCCCAACCGGAGGAGGAATCCTATGCTTTGGCATTTTTCGAGGAGATGGCCATTTACACTATCAACGTAAAGAATGAGAACGATGAAGTGACTGCCGCTGTGGTATTCGATGATGCAGATCAGAGGAATACCAAAGGCGACTCGGAACAACCATCGCGTACTATGGCCAAACGGGCTCGTCAGCAATTGCGAATGGAGTGGACTATGCTCCACGATTCTAAAGATTACAAAAGCTGGAAGAATTGGTGGACCGACTTCCAAGCGTTATGGAGCCGAAATCCATAACGAATTGGTGAAACTAGGTTGTTTAAACCTAGAGCATTGCTTTTTGCCATATCAACCAAACTCTGTCAATTTAAGCACCGAACAAGTTGTGCATGGTGTCATTAAATCGATACAATTCGCTTTGGGCGGTATGCCGGGAATGCCTTATGATACCATGAAGTCTATCGTCACCCTGATGAATACCACATTTTGGAGAATCTTAAGTCGGAAACGGACCTAGAGATCCTTCAGGACACTATACGTAGTGTCCCGAATGACCTGTGGCTTTTCAAAATGCGTAGCATGGTCTTCTTTTGGGTGAAATATAATGAAATCATAAATAATGTGAAGGGAGATGAGAAGAGAATCACCACCATAAAATGGATGGCCAAACAGGCCTTTAATAATCCATGCTTCCATTGGTTGGCAATGTTGGCCTTTAACGAACTAGAAGTAAGTCATGATACCACTAAATACTTACACATTTCTTATTCATTTCTTAACCTTTTTTTTTTTACAGACTATCAGTGAATTCGCTTGGTCGGATCATCAAAAGCAATTTCCTACCATTTAGTTTAAAATTTTTCTCAGAACACGTTGTAACGTTTAATTCAATTACTAGATAGTTTTGAATTTTATTTCTCTTGTGCGCATTAGAGAAATGACAAAAAACGAAAACCAATGGTGTATCATTGGATCTCATGGTAAACATATTAAATATCAATAATTCTAAAGAACGTCACCTATATAAAAGGCAAATGCATTTATGAATTTTGTAGGTCAAGTGAAACATGATTCACTTAAGCATTTAATTTTTCGCTGCATAAATTTCCTATCGCTTCCTAATAAACAGTCGATGAATAAAGTAAAATCACAAAACAGCATCTAACATCTTGACATTGAAATGAAATTGAATTTATATGCTGGTTTTTTTAGTAGCTCATTAAGTTGAGAGTTAAGTTTTTGAAAAAGAAAGTTTTTTGATTTAAACGGTTTGTATTGTATTGATCTATAGTCAAGTGAAACATGATTCACTTAAGCACTAAATTTTTCGCTGCATAAATTTCCCTATCGCTTCCTAATAAACAGTCGATGAATAAAGTAAAATCACAAAACAGCATCTAACATCTTGACATTGAAATGAAATTGAATTTATATGCTGGTTTTTTTAGTAGCTCATTAAGTTTAGAGTTAAGTTTTTGGAAAATAAAGTTTTTTGATTTAAACGGTTTTGTATTGTATTGATCTATAGTGTAAAGTTGAACTCACTTTTGAATTAACTTTGGGAAATTAAAAAGAGGTCATTCAATGTAAAATCATTGGGATTTGTTCGACCTTAAAAAGCATTAAAATTTTGTATATGTAGGTATTTACTTTAAATGGATTTACAGTGAAAATTTTACACGATTAAGAATTCCATTAAATTTAGTTATTCAGTGCTGGTCAATGGACGCATTTTTATTTACATTACCATTTTATTTATAACTTTTGTTTTAACAACAATTGTAAAAAGTTCGTTTGCGAAAATCGTGGAAAGTTAATTGCGCTTTAAGAGTAATAGTCAAGTCATTTATATTTAAAAACCAGAGGGCCGGGGTTAACTTCGACCGCGTCGAAGTTTGTATACCCTTGCAACTGTTTTGGTAATTCTTTCCTTACCCACAGCCATCAAAGTGTAAAAACGTTTTATCCAAAAAAGACTAATGTTTGCGAAAGAACGGCCTTCAATCTTAGCATAGGATATAACGAACTTTTTGATGAAAGTCACTGTTTTCCACCTATCGTTTCTATGGGAGCTATATTATATAGTCACCCGATCTTGATCAAATTTGGCACAATCATTAGTAAGAACATAAAACTGACAAATACCAACTTTTATGACAATAGCTATAAAATTAATGAAGTTATTGAGAAAGTCACTGTTCGTGACTTTGCCGTTTGTATGGGATCCGATCCGGCTGAATCCGAGATATACAATGCCTGCAGTATATACAAGCCTACGTGCAAAATTTCAGCTCTGTAGCTTTTACGGTTTCGGAGGAGTTCGCGTTGATCCAGACGGACGGACGGACGGACATGGCTATTTGAACTCGTCTCGTCGTGCTGATCAAGAATATATATACTTTATATAGTCTGAGATGCTTCGTTCTATGCGTTGCACACTTCTGACCAAAATTAATATACCCTTTTTGCAAGGGTATAAAAAGGTATTTTTCAGACACTTTTCTAAAGCTACGTAAGTAAATTGTACACAGAGTCCGTTTATGTAAATATTTCTGCTGGTTGTTGTATCGGTATAACGGATACTTATATTTGATAGTCCCTGTTAGTAGCAATACGGTTTGCGGTTTCGTTGACTCCGTTTATGGTATGGTCATTCTCTTGAACAAGTCAATTGTACAGGTGGAATTGGTTATTTGTTCTCCGTTCAGCATTCCCCGACTCTGGTTTTTCACCTTCATGCTGTGTTGTAGTTTCAGTGGTTGAAATATTGTGGTAGCATTCCGTTCTTGTTGGGCCAGTTGTTGAATTGCTGTTTAATTGAACTGTGTTTTTTTCTCAAGTTAGTGAAGCTTAGATTTATTGGTGATTTTGGGGATGATTTCGCCGTCTGAGCTGCTACGTTCATCGGCCTCCATGACCTGAGAGGAAAGAACGAGAAAAAAATTATTACGACAAGGTATTACAAAATTAAATTATTCAATATACCTTTATTTTGGTGCCACATATCTCAGCGCCGTTTAAAACATGAATGGCTCTCCGAGCACTCTCCGCCTCCGAATACTTGACATAGCCGCAATGTTTATTGGGCAGCAAGTATACATCAATTAACCCCTTCCAGTAGGAAAATATATTTTTCAAGAAAGAGAGTGCGGCAAAGACATTGTGGAAATAGAAAACCATTATTAAATAAAATTAAATGTTCTCCTTTGAAAGCTCTTTCTATACCTACCGCTTTGCTTTAGACGACGTTAAGTAATTATTAAATATTGAAAAATTGTTTCCGTTGTTCACTCGTGCGTGCTGAACCCATTTTGTTGACCATCGCAATAATAGATATAAAAGGGCTACTACGAAGACCATCTGTAAATGTTCACAATGAAATATAAATTCAGACTTTTAGATGTTGGAAATTTAAGGGCTTTTATGTTTTATAACTTACGTTCTCGCATTATTTGAATATAATCCAATCCAGGAATAATTAAATAGCCGCCAAAGTTCATCCTGATTAACGCAATTACTGACTATAGCCTCCAGAGACGGCTGTGGCACAGGAACTTTTACAATAAGCTACCGCCACCATCGTATTTAACACCGTGCCTAAGTGTACGACGAGAAACTGAGATGTTATTAAATGAATAAGTAAAGGGAAGTGTAAGAAATAGTAACTTCAATGGTAGGGTGATAAGGATCTTCAGGCTTCACAAGGGGCTGTGTTTGAGATACATAACAAACAGTGGCATTCGAGACGAAAACACGATCAAGGATTCTTTTAGAAGAGTTAAGAAAAGAATTCAACTGATATAGCGGATATTCAAGTAGGCTATCAAGAAAAACATATTGAGATGAAGGAATTAAGATATATAGATTATGATCGACCTGCCAAGAAATATTAGGCAAGTTAAAAAATAAAAATAGTTCGCAGAGCATCAGCATGGTGCATGTATGTAGGTCATGATATCAGAAGCTGGAGGAATATATGAACAAGAAATATATAAGCTAAAGTTGGAACACGCAACTTTGACGCAAATAAACTCAACACCTAAAGGGGGATCAATCGGCACAATACTTGAACACAGATTTGAGTTAACAGCAATATATAGAAATATGTACATGAAGAATATATATAGTTATATATTTAACAAACCTTTAATTTAAGAAAACAAAACTGTGAAATAAAACTTTGCAATAATATGAAATTAAATCATTTAATTATGTATATAAAGAACTTACCACATGTTTTGAACTCTTTTCCACACCACCTTGAGGTAGAGTTCGTGGCGCGTTTTTTTTAAAGTGGTTCCCCAGAAGGCCTAGTCCACTATTCTATATATTTAGCAAGCAATGAATTTTATATACACACCCCACGCGAACAATAAGACTTAAAAATGCCCCCCTCCCAAATTATCAAAAAAATATGTTTCCCACCCATTGCTTTGTATGTTCATTGCTCACATAACTTGCACATTAAATTCGGACCAATTTCAGAGTATAGGTCTTTTAAGCACTTAGTGCAAAGAAACCTTTTGCAAATAATGCAAATATCATTATCAAACTCAGATGCCCCACTTGAGCAATGCAAGCAGGTATTTAGTACTGCATCACTGCAAATGACTAACTTTTTGAAAACATCTTTTCTAAAATCACTTGGTGATCTTAAATTTGTAAATGCTGCGTCTTGTATATAGCATTTTGCATATTGCAAAATGAAAACCCCACAATTAAACGAATCCCTTTGGATATCGTGAAAGACGACAACATGTCTATATCCCCCAAGTAAATTTGAATAATGTCTAATAAAACTGGCGGCCTTAGAAGTCTGACCAAAAGGATCCAAGAAGGTGAATTCTAATTTATTTTTGTTGATATATAGAATGTAGAAGTGGGCCTCATAGCAATGAGGAACAATTATTAGCTTCTGTGAGCTTTGTAATGCATCTTTGATAAATGCTTCATTTTGAAATGGATTATTTCTACTTTGGCATGGAATATTGATGATACTGCTATCGTTGTGATCGTAAATGATCGAAGTTAAAACAGCATCAACAATGAAGTTGGATAGCCAAGAGTTATCCAACAAAGTGACAATGTCGTCCAATTCAATATTGTACAGGAAACCGTGAGCTTTGGAACCATGTACATGCTCGAATAGAGTTTTGCACTGCAAAATGTAAAATTTCACACCTTTAGCAATGCAACTATTGAGTTTTGAATGGCTAGAGATTATTGCCTTATATTCTTCCTCGATTCCAAACGGATTTCGAGAATAAGAATGGCGAAAATTAATTGTCCCTACCCTTAATCCCTACCCTTTTTTTGGGCTTTCCCTTGACAACTGAACCGTGCACTATGGATGGGTACAAGATTTCTGGCCGAGCAAGTTCAACTTGTTTGGCCACTGAATTGGAAAGATCATTCATTTTTCGAATAAATCTTCCCAGCTTCATACCTTGTTTATCTTTTATTATGCTCGTTTTTAGCGTCTTGAAATACGATTCTATTGGAGCATTGCTGGGTCTTTTATTGGTACTATCAATAAAAATCCCCATTAAATTTGTCCAGAATGGAGCAAATACAATATATTTCCTTAAAATGACCTGTGCCATATTGGAATTATACAGTATATTATCCTCTTCTTCGGGCAGTTGAGAAATCATGTTCATGACATTATTCATAATGTCTGTGAAACGTTTTCTCAACCTGCTGTTGCCAGCAACAGTTTTGAGGCTTTCCTCTTTGTTGATTTTTATCCGAACAACTTTATTTTCATGGTCGGATAAATCAACATACAGTGCACGTTCATTTGTAAAATAATTGATGGAATTGCGAACCATCTCATTCGAATTGCGGGACAAAAGAATTGTTACCAAATGTTGGAACCATTCCTCAAAGTCCCCAATTCGGGAAATACTATAACCCACCCCCAGGGCATTTCTTAGAAATTTCCTAAGTAGTACATTTTGCAAGCCAATTGTGCGATCTATATCAGCACACATTATTTTAGCATAATGGCTTGTGCAAAATTGGACTATTAACGCCGGAAATGTTTTGCTTTCGTTATATAGAAACTGATAGCACATTTCGTTGTACTCCGTGAGAGTACAACAGCAGTTTTCTTTAAGAACTGCTGAAATAATAGCAAAACATACATCTGTTATGATGCGTTTGCAGATTGGCGTGTGCAATTTTTTTTCCCTTAAGGGAGATATTTAAATCACTCAAAAAGCGGCCTATATCATAGGCTGAGTGATTTGAAAGAATGGCATGTGCCAATCCATACGTTATACACATGTCAGGAATGTGTGCCACTATAGAGTAAAGAAATATCCTCTTTTTGGCTATTACTAGGGGTCTTATAACACATCCCGTGGCGTCTATGTGTAACGTATGGAAATTGAAGTTTTCTTGGAAAAATCGTATATGTTCAACATTCCATAGAAATACTTCCAATTTTGCCGATAAATGTTGTATGTATGGATATCCATTCTTGAACATTATATATGCATCGATAAATGGATCTTTATCCAAGTCATCCTTAGCATTCAATTCGGACTTTAAATTGCGGTAGTAAGCTAGATTTTTATTAATCATTTGCTTATTACCAACAAGGTTCCTATCATTGCTTGCAACTTTGAGCAAATTTCCCCTGTGCTCAAACGCTGTGAGGTGTCTAAGTGCTCTCTGCTCAAGAAAGCGATTAATGCCCCTACATTGGTAAGTTTTTTAAAATTGATTGTGTGACAAATTTCCAAACTATTGGAATACACATCAATATTACCACCAAAATTACCAATAAATCTGAGCTTTACGCATGACGTATCATTGCAGTAAGCATATACAGAGAACTTGCAATTTGACTTATTAATTCGAACACTTTTAATATTCAAATTGCAGGCATTGTTCATCTGACTGTAGTATTCGCGAACAATGTGAGCGATACTTTTGTTCATTGAAAAATTGGCAGTGCAGGTTGCCAAAAGGTTATTGAAGTCCTGCACTTTCATATTACAGATGTAATGGTGATAGCCCTTTTCACAATCTCGTAAGACAGATGGCTGCTCAATCATTTTGACATCTATATTTAAACTCGTATTTCCTAATCTACAATCTTTTCTTAAGCACTTTAATTTGCTTTCTAGTAGACTTTCATCTGGGGGTTGTGGGGACAATTGTAACTCTGATGAGTCGAAACAAGGAATATTGGGTTGGGTTATATTGAAAAAACTATTTATTGAATTTTTAAAGTTTTCCTCAATTTCAACTACAGAACATATTTCTGCTGTGTTAACAATTTCGGAATTTTTTTTCAACAACATGCGTTTGAAGCATTTTTTTACTGTTGAACGCCATTTACGACTTGTTCCATTTACTTTAAAGATTTTCTGAGTGTCATGGAACCTTTCATTTGCTAAATTAGCAATTTCTAAATAGTGTTCATCCCCCAATTCCATGCTATAATCTATTATCCCATTAGAAATGGCCTTTTCAAGTACAATTCTAATGCCCCAAACTTGGTTTCTGAAAATGAATGGAAAGGGAGAAAAAATAATGAGTCAACTGTGGAAATTTAATTCAAACAAATAAAATAACTAAAACTAATATAATGAAGTATGTAAGTCGGCTCACCGACTTAGAAATGCCGTCCACCTTATGATACAACTGTCTGTTATACGCAGTAATACGCAGTATTGCTTCAAGTGTCTATATTACTTAGGCTGATAATGATATTGATCAACTTTAAGAACATTTTGTACATTTTTCTATGAATCTTGGCCCTAAATTTGAAGAAAATATTAAAATCACAACGGGTGTAGGAAACGTTTTATGTTTAATGATACACTTAGCATACTTTTTTTGGGCAAAATACGGTTTTTTGACCGTGGAGGCGAGATGCCACACCCATTTTCTCGAAAAGCAATTGCAAAACATATTTACTACTTTATCCAATGCATTGAAAATGAAAATTATTGTTAAACTTAGATTTTTGAATTAAATGCTTGAAAATCGTCGAAAAACTCCATAGTGCAAACGACCTTTGATTTTCTCTTTAAGCCTAGCAAAAAGCATTTAAAAACATTTGACAATTTCCATGGCTTAAGGTTGCTAAGTGTCTATTTTACCAATGGTGATGATGATATTGGTCAATTTGAATAATGTGTTCTACATTTTTATATGGATCTTAACCTTGAATTTGAAAAAATAATAAAAATCGCAACATTTGTACAAAAAGGACTATGTATGTCTAAATGTATAGCATACTTATTTGGGCAAAGTACTTTTTTTCGTTTTTTGTAAGGAGAGAGATGTCACGCCTATTTTGTCGAAAAAAATTCCAAAATATATTTATTACTTCACGTAATACAAAAATGGTAAAAATTATTGTTAAAAGTCGATTTTTCTAATGAAATGCTTATAAATGGGCTGCAGTAAGCGGTGTAAAGTCGTTTTTTAGCATTTCATTCATATGTATATGAATTTAAATATAACAAAGAATTCATTAAACAAACAAATTTGTCTAAAGTTATTCCATCTATTCTAATTCAAATTTAAATAAATCGATATTTGAAGTTTATTAATTGTAAATAGTAAATAGGAAGAAGCAGTTTGGATCAACATGATTCTTAGGTATGATATAGACTTGGTAGAAAGGGCAAAATATACAAAAATAAAGTAAATTATCGAGGACATTAAAAATAAATGTTTCCGATTAGAAACTTTTCAAAAATATTCTTCATTTTTAATAGAATAATAAATATATACATTGCACTATGGGAAAAAATTACAGCACATTCAAGAAAACTTGTGGTCAGAATAATAAATATATACATTGCACTATGGGAAAAAATTACAGCACATTCAAGAAAACTTGTGGTCAGAATTAGGTCTTAATGTAAGTAAGCCAAAACAGAACGGCAGTGGTAGTAGCAATGATGGCAATACTGCTAGGAGGGCTTTTTTGTAATACCAAACTGTTTTCAGATATTTTAAAAATTAATTATGAAATTATAAAGAATTTTTATATAATATTAATTGCAATATCTTCCGAATTTAAGATTAATGTCGAAAAATTCAAAGACTTCGAGCTTTACATGAAATTGTATGATTGGTACCCAATGTCACCGACAGTACACAAAGTATTAATACACGGACACCAAATAATGAATAAATGTATAGTTCCTGTGGGAGTGCTTGGAGAGAACGCATCTGAGGCCAGAAATAAAATATACAAGAATGACAGAAGATCTCATGCAAGAAAATGCAGTAGATTGGATAACATAACCGATGTTTTTAACAGAGCATTAGACTCGTCGGATCCTCTATTATCCAGTCTCTGCCTAAATGAACGCCAAAAATTAAATAAAAAAATGAATATTCCGAATGAAGTTGTTGCGCTACTTGAATCTCCCGATCATATTTTGAAAAATAATGAAGGTGATTCAAGTGACGAATGGACAGAAAATGAGGATATTGCATTTGATATTGAATTAGAAGAAGAATGTGACTAATTTTAGTTATAAATAAAAAACATGTTACTAAAATATTTTTGTTGTAATATTAGTATAAGAAACATAATATAAAACAACAAAAAAAATTAAAAAAAGTGTCAAATTCTTACTAACAGCAAAAACTATCAAGTGCAACTCTTCATATTTAGATTTATTTATCGATTAGATTTTGCTTACACACTTGGTAAAGGAAAAAAAATTATAGGGGTCAAATCAGGGGTCAAATTGAAAAAACAAAAAAAATCCGAAATTAAATTAAAGTTTGACGAACATCCAAAAAATTCATGTCTCTAGCTCATTATTTTGAATTAATGCCAAAAAAGTTGGATTTTTTCCCATAGTGCATTGGTATTTTTTTTTTTAACTACAAGAAAAAAAATATTTATTATTAGTAATCCATAAAATTAATATTTGAAATAAACTGCCTCTTGATATTTTTTAAAAACTATTGTCTCAAAACTATTGTCTCATATATTGTCAAGGGGAAATATATGTTCTTATGTATGTATGCACAATGTATGTACATAAATATGAGTATGCATTTAAGCGCAACGTTTGCAACTCTTGCAGTTAAACAGCTGCTGTATGAATATAGAGCAAGCAAATGAAACAAAACTTATTTTTACAGTTACTTAGATTATTCTTAATAAAATAATGCAAATTAGACAACGAAGGAGCGGAAACAACAGAAAAGGGAGATGTAAAACAAAAACAACATGCATTGACTCACTTTTGACTATTCCTATTTTTAGGTTCTTTATCAATAACTGCATCTTAATTTACAGTTATTTTGGGGAATTGTTTTTCGCTTTTGATTTATTCATATTTGTAGTCAATTTTGAAGAAGTAAAGTCATTTGTAATTTGCACCGGGTACCTAATAGTTGCAAAATTGATTGAAAACTCGAGAATGAAAAAATTTCTAAACCCGTTGAGGACAGTATAGTGTGCCTTTCAGAAAGAGGATCCTCGTCGCGAGAAATAGCCAAATCCCTCTCTATAAGTCAAGCGACAGTCATTAGAGTATTAAAACGGCGTGAAATCAATAACCAAAATACATCCAACGGACGCCCTCGACTGATTACTGATGGTGATGCACGCTTAATGATCAGCCAAATTAAAAAAGATGGTCATATGACGCCCAAGGATGCTGCCAAAGCAATTGGTAAGCCGGTTAGTGAATCAACTGCAAGAAGGGCACTTCGAAATATCGGCTACACTGCGATTGTAAAGAAAAAAAAGCCAGCACTGTCCGAGAAAAACGTTAAGGCACGTCTGCAATTTGCCAAAATGCATCGGAATTGGACCATTGAGGACTGGAAGAAGGTTATTTGGTCAGACGAGTCCAAATTTAACCGATATCAGTCCGATGGAAAGGAATACTGCTGGATAAGGCCCGAAGAAACCATTCAAAGGCGACATGTCAGAGAAACTGTGAAACACGGAGGCGGGCACGATATGGCATGGGGATGTTTTACTTGGTGGAGTTCTGCAAAATTAGTCAAAATTAATGGAATAATGCGAAAGGAAGATTACTTAAACATTCTGCAGACCAATCTTGGCAATTTTATTGACAGATGCGCTTATGGTACAACAGATCTTACTTTCTTACCAGCAAGATAATGACCCTAAGCATACAGCTAGAATTGTCCAAGATTGTTTATCTAACCAAGAATTCAAGCTGATGAAGTGGCCAGCACAAAGTCCTGACCTCAATCCAATTGAGAATTTATGGTCAATTGTGAAAAGACGGTTGGGACAATATAAAACACCGCCAACAAACCTGGAGAGCTTATGGCAACGCGTGGAGGAAGAGTGGGCAAAGATTCCTCAGGAAATTTTTCACAATCTTGTGGAAAGTATGCCCTCTCGAATCTCTGCAGTAATAAAACATAAGGGACTTTGGACAAAATATTGAAAATTAGAAAAAAAAAAAAAGTTTAAAAAATGTTTGAAAAAAGTCAAAACTGAGTCAATGGTTATTATTTTTGTTTATTAATTTTTGCTGAGAAGCTTGAACAATATCGAATTATTTTTTTATATGGATTTGTTAAGAACTTTATTAGAAATAAAATAAAAAAAAATGGTTGACTTTGGGTTGTTTTTGTTTATTCTGTGAACGCTCAAACGTAAAATTGCAAACATTGAATCACTTTTGACGGCCACTGTAAATAGATGGAGGATGTATAAACTAGACATCTGCATGAATGTCAAAAAAGTGACATTCGGATATACTACTCTCAAATTGAGTTGAGTGAATATGAGTGCGAAACGGAATAAGTATGAGTGGGTGGATAGGCTTGCTTTATGCTCTGCCGTACAATGTTAAAACAGAGAGTATAAGTGAGTATAAGTAAGTATAAACATACATATAAAAAATAATAAAAATAAACATATAAAATGTATTTACATACATATGTATATACTTACATACATAGATGGTGGATATATATGTAAACATAAACATATGTATGTAGATATGTATGTATGCATAACTTTCAGCGATTTTCCAACGCTAAATTTTCATGTTACACATACATACATATAAACTTCTAACAATAATAAAAAAAGATTAATACTCACTTTTTCGACAATTTCATCATTTTATTCACTTTATTAATTCACAAAATCAATTTGTTTTTTTTTTTTTAATCTCAAAGACTGACCGTCCAGCTTGGATTTATTTCTTTGAATAACGGAAAAAAATTTTGGCGATGGGAAACTTTGTCTCAAAGTCGATAATTATCTAAGGCGCCCTTGTCGCTAAGCAGTAAAATAGGAACAATGAGATGAAATTAAGAACTAAATAAAATTTTGTAAACTTGCTCTTATTGGTGATTAGGACGAACTCTACAATTAGATCCTTTGAAAACTGATTGGGATACTGATGAAAATGAATCGTTTGTATGGCAATTTGGAATTGTAACAGGAAATGGAATGGTGGACATGCATATGTATGTACATACCACTGTGTACCGCCTCTTTGGTATTTTTATATGTGGGGCATTTATTTTCCCATTATCTTATTAGGTTTCTGCAACGCCAAGAGAACAAAGTCGCTTGGTGCTGTTAGCTAATGACTTGTTCTTGAGGAGTTAAATTTTTATGTGTGTGGGTTCGGACCCCCGCGTCGGTCATGCTTTTTTTTTTTTTACTTGTATCAATATATGAATATATTTTTTTTTCCTATAAAACCATAAATAAAAAGTCAAATAGTGACTGTTTATAAAAAACTATATATTAAAAAAAACACAAAAATTAAAATGAAGCTAAAAAAATATATGGGGGCGCATGTATATGATACGTATACACAAAATGTGTATGGGCTCGAGTCCCAGCGGAGAATTTATAATTTTTTTATTAGGCGCATTGTTTTTATATGCATATATAAAAGAAGTAGAGGTTCGAATCCTAGCGGAGGCGATTTTATTTTTTTAATAAAAATTTCTTTTTTTGCCTATTATTTCTTTCTCATAATAAAGAAAGCTGTTGTTTTGTAATAGTAAGATTGCATTTGTTTTGTTAATTATTTAAAATAAAAAAGACAAAACATTATTGGTATGATACAATGGTGCAAGTCTTATTTGTTTGCAGCAAATTTGTTTCCATTTGTACAAACATACATACATGTGTATATGTTCATATAAATACATAACAATTTTAACTTAAATGAGAAAGACAAGTTTAACAATTACATATTTCATTAAGTTTATTCATATTATTAAGGAAAGAATGCATAAAAATATCTAAAATTATAATAAATAAAAAATCAACATTTTTTTCGCAGTCATGTACCACAATGCAAATGCCCCTTATTTCATCGGCACCATATTCACCCCCCTATTCACAAAATAGGGGGAAATATAGGCCCCTACATTTATGCAATTTTCTCGAAAACCTTCCCAAATCACGGATTTCAATTCTAGGCACATATTCTAAAAAGTCCATTGAACATTCTGGCATTAATCTTCATTGAGCCGTGTTCTAGGAAAAGTGTGCATTGGCTTCAAAGTCAGGTCATTTTTTGTATGGGGATATAGTATGGTGGAAGAAGAAGAGAGCTGAGCGGCGAATCTGAAATTGAGGCGAATTGTCTTCGCTCAAAAAATATATATTTTTCGAGGTACACATATATTTTTAAATATTTCTCGAAAACCTTCCCAACAATCGGAATGAAACTCCGAACATATATTCTAGAAAGTCCATTGATCATTCTGGCATTCAATCTTCAATGAGCTGTGTTCTTGGAAAAGTGTGTGCTAGCCAGTTAAAAATTGAAACACTTTTTGCATATTTTGTATGGGGAAAATTGGGGTTGGCCAACAAAAATGCAATTTTCTCGAAAACTGTGCCAACGTTTTAATTGAAATTTTTGGGGACTAAAATGAATAATTGGGGAAAATTCTGGCATTTAATTGTCATTGAGCTGTGTTTTTGCAGCTGTGCCACACGAATACGTAAAATGCCCATTTTCATGGACAAATTGCAAATATATAGAATGTTCGAAATCCCCCAAAATTGAATTAAAACAAAAATTTCATCTATTCTTTATAATTTAACACTTTATTTCATTCAAAAATGTTCATAAATAGCTGAAAAATTGAAAATTAAAAATACAAAAAACTTAACAGTGGGTTAACAGAGGGGTGTGGATAACTCGACATTAACAGTGTGGCTAACTTTACGCACATCCTTCAATCTTAACAAATCAATTGTCAATCTTAACATACCAATTGTCAATCTTAACATACCAACTGTCAACCTGCAAAGGGCAGTTACAGGTGACATACCTGTCAATTCACATATCAAACATTAACAAAACATTAGCCTACTCTTAGGCGCTCTAAATTCTCCGACACGGCCATTCAGACAAGTTACACGTCCTCGTGTAAAAGATTATGAAGATCCTTTCCGTTCATTATTCTACATTGAATAAACCAGATACCATACAATATTGGCAAACCATTATAATCTTTATGTTTTACTTGTATTATCCCGGCAAGGGCAACGACAAACTATTTCGCTCCAACATACCAATGTACTATTTACTCTAGTTGGCCACACGGTCTCTTATCCTGACTCAACTACCCGTATCTGGCTCAATCAGTCAACTTCCATCCATTAACAAACCACCAACTCATATTTGCAGTAACATACAAAGTTCTTATTTTATTAACATTAGATGTAATCTAATTATAGTACAACACTGTACGGCCCTCCTGACCTTTACACGTCCTCGTGTAATATTTTAATTTTTAACTTCAAACTTACCAAACGGAACTCGATCATCTTCTCTTAGACGGATAACCAAACATCGTCTCTCCTGGACGGATAACAAAACATCGTCTTTCCTAGACGGATAACCATCGTTTCTCCTAGACGGATAACCAAACATCGTCTTTCCTAGACGGATAACAAAACATCGTCTTTCCTAGACGGATAACAAAACATCGTCTTTCCTAGACGGATAACAAAACATCGTCTCTCCAAGACGGATAACCATTCTGCCATTCACACATCCTCGTGCAATGACCAAATATTAAGTTCAGAGACACATTTTGAGTTTCATAATATAAACTGAACTTTAGTTTTATTCTTAACCATACCATACAGAGTATGTTCTTCTTGCGAAGGCAAACGAATGGCCCATGTAGTCTAATGTCTAAAGTGTTTTACTGCATTAACTACCGCGAGTGTTTCTAACTCATAAGACGTGTATTTCGATTCACACGCACTAGTAGTTTTACTGAAATACTCAACCACATACAGTTCATTTTCAATTCGATGCAAAAGTATGGCTCCATAGCCAATGGAACTTGCATCTGTATGCAGTTCTATAGAGTATTTAGGATCAAATATTACCAAGACTGGTTTGCTTATATCAATAATCTGTTTGCGAACCTTCTCATGTTCATTCGTCCAATCAAAATTAATTTTAATAGATGTAAGAGAGTAAAGAGGTTTCAATAGCTGGGAGAATCCTTGTACAAATTGGCGAAAATACGAGGCCAATCCTATAAATTGCCTCAATGTTGTAATTGACCTGGGTGGTGACAATGCGCTTAATGCTTCAATTTTACGCAAATATGGACGAATCTCACCCACTTCGTATCCTAGATACTGAACAGAATCCCTCAAAAAATGAGTATTTTTCTACATTAAACGAAAATTCTGCCTTAGTCAAAATATTAAAGACGATCTCTAATCTTTCAATAGCTTCATCCTTAATTGACGCCACGATCATTATATCATCCATATAGACGATAACGTACGAAAATGCCAAATCGCCAGTGTACTCAATGGAGTTCTCGTGCAATGTGACCTGACAATACCCGCAAGCCATGTGCAAGCAAGTAAAGTATCTTGCTCCACGCAATCTAGCTATCTGATCTTAAATTTATGGTAGAGGAAACTTAGTTGCAATGGTATTTTTATTTAATTCCCTATAATCGATACAGAGTCTTACAGATCCGTTTTTTTTTTTTTTTACCAAAACTGCTGGAGTAGCATAAGGTGAACTGCTCGGCCTTATTACATTATAATCTATTAGCTCTTGAACTTTTGACCGGAGTGATTCTCTCTCACTGGGACTGAATCTGTAAGAGCGTCTTTGCACAGTCTTGGTGGGTTCTACTAATCGAATTGACATTACACCAGTAGTTACGCGAGTTAAAGGAGTTTCGTAAATGAATGATTTTGAATGCTTTCTTAACAATTGATTTTTATTCTGATTTTCCCTGTGCTTCAGTTGTTAAATTATTAAAATCATTTTCGTAACTTTTTACAGAATAAACGTTAACTGTTTTGTCTTCAATCATTTCCACACCTTCTGTTGATACTATAGCAGAATATTCTTGTGCTAAAATTTCGCGGCCAATTACAATATTATTTTTCATATTATTATCTTGGACTACATGAAATACTACTTCGATACCATTTCCATTTATCATGACATTACTTGTGATTTGAATTGACGAAACTACACTAATATTACCAATTCCCCTTAATGATATTACGTTATTTGTTCTTTTCCCCAGACAGTTTGTGTGCTATGCTCTATTTGACTAACGAGCATTCTGCGCCTGAATCAAATGTAATCGGAAAATTCTCACCTCGGTGCAAAATAATTGCTTTTGGTTCATCACTGACACATAGTTTAACCCTCTTATGCACACGTGATCCTGCGTCACCTTCCGAACTCTTGGGGCATTGAGTAGAGATGTGTCCCGGCTCTTGACATCGATAGCATGTTACGACTTTACCACGCAATGACGAAGCGTGCTGATGTAGGTTTCTGCGCTCTGCATTCCGACTTCCTGTGTCCAAGCTTCCCACATGAGTAACATTTGATTGGCAATGTTTTAGAACGCGTTGCAATTGAATAATCGTCTGAAGAGCTGGACCGCTTATTGTCAAACGAAAAGACTTGTAACTCGGACTGTAAGTCTCGTCTGCTGCGCATAGTCCCTTTGAACGCAATTCGTTGTGGTCTGCGGTCATAGTTTGCTAAATGACCAAGAACAACCGACGCAGCAATTTGCTCATGGTCCATGCCGCGCCATTTTGTTAAAAGTGACGTCATTAGTCGACTCGCACACACGGCAAGACACTCGCCAGATTTTGGAGGACTGTTCAGAAAACTCAAAATAGTTGCGGCCGGTTTCTCGGAGTTTTCGTATCTTTGCTCGAAAAGCTGTCTAAATTGATCCCATATGATGCCTGGGTAGCAAATCTGCGATAACCATTGCGAAGAGCTTCCTTCCAATGACTTCGTCAAGGCCAAAATTAACGCACTACCTTGCAATGGTTTCTCTTTTAGAACGATGTTTACCGTAGCACACCATTGCGTGGCGTTGACTCCAGCAGCGTCGGAGTTAAATTTCGGTAGCACACTTTCACCATCTTGTCGAGACTAGGCGAAAAGTTTTTGCTAGTTCCCAGAAGTTTCGATTTTGTTGTTCTAATAAAATGCGAAACTGCTCCTTATTTATTGTTGGTTTTGAGTTAGATCCCACTTCTGATGTCGAATGTCCATTGTTGTTTGCCTTTTCCATTTTCTTTACTTTGGATACGTTATACTATTCACTCTTAATTTATATTAATCAACTGTTAGCGCAGCGAGTTTAGGTGTTGTTTCGGCACGTCTGACTTTTTTGACTACCTATGCCGACTCCAATGACTTAACACCAAACCTCACTCGACAACATTTCCAATGTTGTCACGCTGTCAGGCATCTCAAATCTGTCGAGTCATCCTTCAATCTTAACAAATTAATTGTCAATCTTAACATACCAATTGTCAATCTTAACATACCAATTGTCAACCTGCAAAGGGCAGTGTTGGACATACCATATTTACAGGTGACATACCTGTCAATTCACATATCAAACATTAACAAAACATTAGCCTACTCTTAGGCGCTCTAAATTCTCCGACATATATATATATATTTTCCATACATAAAATTTTACATATATATCTTCATATCCATATACATATACATATTTTTTTCCATACATAAAATTTTACATATTGATACTCATATACATATTCGTACATATATTCCACAAAAATTTCTAATTTTTTCGCACACAAAAATATTTTTCCATCACCGCGAACAAAATCCCGCTACCCCTTGCAGCCTATATACATACATACATACGTGCATATATAAGTACCGTTTAACTGCAGTATACCAGCACAGCTGCAAGCTCATGTGCCAAAGACCGGCACAAAGCAAACGACCAAAAGTAGCTGTGCTGTATACCCTAGGTTGGCAGGCACTTTGTGGGGTATATATGTTGAAGGGTCACGTTGAGGAAAAATCGAATAATATTTAATTATTAAAAATTTGTGTTCCGCGCTTTTGTTTATTTGTTTATTCCAAATCGTTTCCAAGTCGTATCTTGGTTTTTTTAATATTGAATTCCACGCGTTTCAAGTCGTATCTTTGGTTCTATTTCAATTCCAAAGTGTTTCCACCCGTTCCAAGTCGCATCTTTGTAGTTATATTTGAATTCCAAGGTGTTCCAAGCCGTTCCTAGGGTTTTTTGGCAGTGTTCCAAGTCATTCCAAACGTACCAGCACGTTTTCTGGATTTTCAATCTATTTGAAGGCTTTTCTAAGCCGTTCTTTAAGTGGTTTGGTAGTGTTCCAGTTTTTTCCCAAACGTTCCAGTTTGTCTTTTTGGCTAATTTTCAAGCCGTGCCAAACCAGCTCACCACTTTATACCCGCCACTCTCTGGGGTTATGAGGCCGAGCCCGTCAAAAGACGAGAAAGCAGCTGAGAACACTGCAGCCCCGAGCAAATCCTCAATTGCTGCTCCAGGTCAGCGCCAGAGGAGTACCAGCCCTACTACTCCTCCTTCCCGAGCATTTCAGACCCTCTCTAGTCCATTAACTCTCACGTCCGCAACATCGTGCACGACCTTTCAGCAAGCCACGTCAGAGCCACGACGAGCAAGCCAAAAAGAGGTCAAATCATTGGTACCACTTCCACAGATTTTGGTAACCGCCCCAAGAGTCACTGGGTCCGAAACCAAAAGGGTTTTAGCTGCTTCCACCATGGCTTTGAAGAAGTTTGTTTCCATTTGCGATAAACTAATTCAGTTTGAAGTCGACACCCACGTCACTTCAGTGTCCGAGGTCAGCGTATTTACGCTCCAAGTCCGTCGTGATCGAGTTCAAGCGTTGTGGGAGAAGGTCGAGCAGGAATATGAGAAATGCGAGACACTCACAGATGGTAAAGACGATAACTCTGAAGATTTAGCCATCCAAGCTAAATATGACATATGGCTCGATTAAATGAGCTTATCCATGAAGGGTCTGCTCCTACTCCTCCGAACCGTCATGCGCCTACCTCTGCACCAGCAGAACGAGGCTGTCGATTGCCACCCATTGCCACAGAAGTCTTCACGGGAGATTACTTAAAATGGCCCACGTTCCGTGACTTGTTTACAGCCATCTACATAAGCGATTCGCGAATTTCCCCCGTTGAAAAGCTATACCATCTCCTAGCGAAAACGAGGGGTGAAGCCAACCTCATTGTAGCAAAATTCCCGCTTACAAATGATGGTTTTGAAACGGCATTGAATGCACTCAAACAGCGTTTCGAAAATAAGCGACTTATCGTGAACAGCCAATTCCGAGCACTTCTTGACCTGCCTCAAATTTCCCATGAGTCCGGAAAAGCATTACAGGATCATCAGAATGCTCTGCAGGCATCCATTCGCGTTTTTGAGCACTGTGGCCTGCCAGTAACCACTTGGGGCGTCACGTTCGTATTTTTCTGTTCCATCAAATTGAAAAAGAATACCCTTTCACTATGGGAACAATCTCTGGGAGACAAGACTGCCATTCCAGAGTAGCAAATGATGGACGATTTCCTCACTGAGCGGTTCCGTACGCTCGAAGCAGTGGAAAATACAACTGCAATGGCTATTTCGGTTCCCACACCGAAACCTCCACGAAATCCGCCTCCAGCCACCCGAAAGGCTAATACATTTGAAGCCAAGGTGACCACCAAACCAAAATCCTGTGATGTCTGTATGAAGGAGAATCACCCGGTGCGTCGATGTCCCCGCTTCCTTCAGATGACGGTGCCAGAGAGGGTGGCATACATAAAGAAAAAGTCCCTTTGTCTGAACTGTTTCGCAAGAGGACATCAAGTAAAAGATTGTCCGAGTCAGCACAATTGCTTCTTGCACAAGGACGCCCGACCGGAGAATAATCCAACGCCGGTCCCAGCTCAGGCCAGTTCGCACAATATTGTCCGGACTTACTTTACCTCTGAGGCAAGGTCCTCACGAGATAAGTTGCTAGGTACAGCCATCGTGGACTTTTGGCACGAGAGCACTACTTATGCTTCACGGGCGCTATTAGACCCGGCTTCGGAAGCCAATTTCATATCCGAAAGAATGTTCCGACTCATGAAGTTACCATTCTAAACTGTCAGGGCCGAAGTGACAGGCATTAACGGAAAGGTCAATAGAACCTTGAAGTTCTGTCACATAAGCATTCGGTCATCACATGGACCTCCAGGCCAGATAGAAATAGAAGCTTTTGTCTTGTCCCAAGTTGCTGATGATTTGCCGTCATGTACGATAGCCCAAGCCACACTGGAAGGAATGCCCAATATTCCTCTAGCCGACCCCTCCTTCAGATTAAGGGCAAAGATCGATCTACTTCTTGGCATTGATGTCATACCAGCGGTGACTCTTTCCGGCATCCAAACCGAAGTGTGCGGATCTTTAATGGCTCAAGAGACGAGATTCGGTTGGGTCATTTCAGGCCCGTTGCAAGGGGTCCCCGTTAGTTCATGTGCCGCGTTCACCACGAAGGTCGCTGTTAGCAGAGAGGAGGGACTTGAAACTCTTCTCACAAGGTTTTGGGAGGTGGAGGATCTACCGGGCAAACCGGTAGAAGATTCTGACTCTGTTTGCGGAGTCAATTTCCAGAAGACCACAAGAAGAGATGTTTCGGGGAGATATACGGTCTCACTTCCGTTTCGAGTTCCAACCAACATCAACCTTGGTCATTCCAGACCAGGGGCATTGGCTCAGTTCCTAAAAAACGAAATCCGGCTCCTTAAAAATATTCCGGCAAAAACTGAGTATGACGCAGTCATCCAAGAATATTTGGACTTGGGCCACATGCGTCAGGTTCCATTTGACGGCACTAATAACAATTTTTATTTGCCACACCATGCGGTTTTCAAGCCCGACAGTACCACTTGGTGATTACGAGCTGAATACCGTCACGTTTGGCATTAACTGTGCTCCGTTCTTAGCCATCCGAGTACTTCAGCAACTCGCAAGTGATGTACAATCCAAATTTCCTTTGGCTAGCGATATTATCAAGTCCTATATGTATGTCGATGATGTCGGGGCAGGGGCTCATAATGAAGCAACGGCAATCGCAATGGTCAATGAACTTCAAGACGCTCTTGGTTCAGCTGGCTTTCCTTTGCGCAAGTGGACATCGAATGTGAAGAGCGTGCTCAGTTGCATTCCAAAGAGTCATTTACTGAATGCTGATTTCCTCGATATCGAAGAGGCTAGCACAGCGAAAACACTGGGAATCCGATGGAAAGCGACTACGGATGAGTTTTAATTTGGTCATCTCACCCCAAGATGTCAAGTCAGCTTATACTAAGCGAGAAGTCCTCGGGCAGATCACCAAGTTATTCGATCCCGCTGGCTGGCTGGCTCCCTTTGTGATTCAAGCCAAGGTGTTTATGCAAGAGCTTTGGCTACAAGAGCTAGGGTAGGATGATCAATTGCCCAGTGAACTCCATCACAGGTGGCAGGATTTTACAAAGAGCTACTCCATCCTTGACCAGATCCGAATTCCACGATGGGTTCTCCATGACCCAAATTCCGACATCCAATTTCATTGTTTTTGCGATGCGTCACAGCGGGCTTATGGTGCCGCAATTTACGTGCGCGTTAGCAATGACCAAGGCATATCGTGCTGCCTTCTTGCAGCGAAATCTAGAGTAGCCCAGGTTAAAACGGTATCATTGCCCCGCCTTGAATTATGCGGAGCCACACTTTTAGCTGAACTGGCAGCTGCAGTTCTTCCGCAACTTCCAGTTGATAATGCGGAGGCTTTTTATTGGTCAGATTCCACCGTCGTACTGTCGTGGTTAAATAAGCCACCCTGCACATGGACAACGTTTGTCGCAAATCGGGTAGCAAAAATTGTGACGGCAACAAATGACGCCCCATGGAATCACGTTCGTTCAGAGGACAATCCAGCAGATCTCCCTAGCCGCGGCCTGAGTGCGCAAGAACTGGTACACAAGGATTTGTGGTGGCACGGCCCACCATGGCTACGGGAACCACAAGAGTCCTGGCAGCGAGCGACACCACTCCCACTAGACACTACCTTTGAGAAGCGGGTAGTGAAGGTCCAGGTCGCGATCGCTAAGCCAGCCAACGAGATACTATCTCGTTTTTCCAATCTGGCACGTGCCTTACGAGTGATAGCATATGTGATCCGTTTCGGCAGAAGGTGTCGTAAACTTCCAAACGATTACTCCGGGGAGGTGACCTCTAGCGAGATCAATCAAGTACTCCAGGCGTTGATCCGAGTCACTCAGCGTGATTACTTTCCGACGGAACATCGGTGTCTACAGCAGAAGAAGTCTCTGCCCAGCGAACTACTTTCGCACGTCCTTTCATGACCACCGGGATAGATTTCGCAGCTCCTTTCGACATCAAGAGTTTCACCGGCCGCGCTTGCCGCATATCAAAGGGATATGTGTGTGTCTTTGTTTGCTTTTCCACCAAAGCCATTCACCTTGAGGCAACGTCGGATTTGAGTACCGAAGCATTTCTGGCAGCATTCGCTCGCTTTGTATCGAGGCGAGGGTGTCCCCAGCAAGTGCAGTCCGACAACGGAAAAACTTCGTAGGTGCATCCAGAGTGCTTGAAAAGATTTCCCTATGTTCTACCCAGCAGAAAATATTATCCCACTACAGCCATCAGAATCTGTCCTGGCATTTCATCCCTCCCGGGGCACCACACATGGGAGGGTTGTGGGAGGCTGGAGTTAAGAGTTTTAAAACTCTGTTCTACAAGGCCACCTCCAACCCAAAGTATACCTTTGAAGAATTCTCTACTCTGCTGGCTAAGGTAGAGGCTTGTTTGAACTCGCGGCCGATTTCTCCTATGTCTGAAGACCCCACCGACTCTTTAACTTTGACCCCTGGCCATTTCCTAGTGGGCGGTCCATTGCTATCCGTGACGGAACCTGAAATCAAGGATCAGGTACCGTCTATCATTAACCGGTGGTAGCGTCTGAAGGCCGTGAGTCAGCATTTCTGCACCCGATGGAAAGACGAGTATCTGAAGGAGCTACATAAGCGCAATAAGTGGCGATTCCTTTCTAAAAATCTTTAAGTGGGCGATCTGGTGGTACTCAAAGATGACAATCTTCCATTTAATGAATGGCGTCTCGGGCGAATCCACCAAACACACCCTGGCAGTGACGGCAATGTCCGCGTCGTCGAACTGCTTACCGCTCGCGGTATTGTGAAGCGTCCCGTCGCAAAGCTGATCTTTCTTCCTCCAGAAGAAAGAATTCAAACCCATTACGTAAAAACTACAGCACTTGGTCCTTCCTCCCAATAAAGAAGGGCCGAGCTGCCAGTAGTAATATGTGTATTCTATCGTCCTACATTAATCCGCTTTCTTCATTATTTGTCCCGGCAGCTTCCTGATATTCGTCAACCTAGATCCCGTTTCCATGGCTCCGAGACCGCGTTCAGTACAGGCATCGAAAGAGGAGCGCAGATGTTCGCGAGGAACTGAGTCCTTCCGTTGCCGAGTCTGTCGCGGAATCCATCCACTAAAGGGATGCCGTCGCTTCCTGCGGCTGAACGTGGAGAAGAGGGTGACGGCAGTGCTTGCGAATAAGTACTGCGCCAATTGCCTGGCCCACCAACATTCCGGAGGAAGCTGATAAAGAGGTGATAAGTGCCGAATATGTGAGGAGGATCACCACACGCTGCTCGACTTCCATGAACAGCCACGTCGACGCACTCCCAGCTCCGTCGTACGCCGAGTCACCCGCGAGTCCTCCAGACGAAGGGGTCGCACCAACGCCAGCCTTCGATCCAAAACTGACCTTGACCACACTGCTGCAGCACCGCAATCCGCATCTGATGCCCACGGCGATGGTGCGTCCTGGGACGGGGGAAAAACCTTCGACGTGAAGGCCCTGGTGGACCCTTGTTCTGCGGTATCGTCGATGGCGACGTCACTGGCCACGGCCTTTAAATTGACAGCAGTCAATATAGGGGGCAGAGAAAGCGGTGGCAGCAGTGATCCAATCAGTGAAGGATGGCGATTGGAGGCGATCCTGAAGGTGGTCGATGGCTTGTGCTGCCGCACTCCAAGCGCTCCGGTGGACCCTCAGATCGTCAAAAAGTTCGAGGGCATCGTCCTGGCGGATGATACGTTTTACCGACCGTCATCAGTGTCTTTGGTCCTGGGCGCGGATGTGATCACGGAGGTCATGTTACAGGGGAGTCTACCCGGGGTTGGCGGGCGGCCAATTGCGATGCGCACAGTCTTTGGCTGGACCCTGTCCGAGGCGTGCCATTAGACTGCCTGGGTCTTGCACTCCGGGCACAACCGGGCAACACAAGGGTTAAAGGAGGCGGAAGCTTTCACCTCGCGCCGCTCTCCCGATGATGCCCATCGCTCTCCCCACAAAAGAACTCCCCACACTTCGCTCCAAGCGGGGGCTTGGTGCCCTGCTATTAAGTAAGCTAGGTTTAGTTGAATTATATACCTGAATATACATACAAGTGAAGTGAAATTTCTCTGCGTGTCATCGTTTTACTGGAGGATCAAAGGAAAAGAGGGAAAATTCATCTAGCTGCCCCAAAACAGGAGGAAGTTCGGCCCCCTACATAAACAGAAAGGATTCCATTGCTCTGAAATCGATCGCTGTGATACTGGCTCTGCATCTTGTTGGGCTGCCAATGGTTGTCCACTAGATGGCCTGGGGTTACAGCTGTTTGGGGTTAACGAGCGATAGATCAGCACTGCTTCAACATGGACAATGACAGTAGACAGCCGTTGAAACGTTGTTTTCTAACGATAAATTTTTTAGCAATAAATGCCTAGCGGATTTTAATTGTTTATTTATTTATTTAATTATTTTATTTACGTCGACTTAATCAGCAGTCGACGAAAAAGCTTAAGCTAAAATACAGATAATAATTAATTCACGAAGGTAAGCTTAGCTTTATGTACAACTAAACATCCCCGACCCGGTGGAGGTGTTTTATTTGCAACAAGGTGGCAGCTATGCCCCGATTCACTGCCAATGTGGTCAGGAATGAGTTGCACCCAATCCAATATCCAGTCCAGAATACTTTCAGAATTATTTAAAAAGTATAGCGCGAAGAGAAGTGACAGATAGACGAGGAGAAATAAAGTGAGAAAGGTTGTTAAAAGATTGGCAAAGAACACGAAGAGGTTCGTGAAGAGAGTAGTTAGTCAGACATCTACAAAGATGAAGAGGAAAAAAGTTTCTGGTCCGACGCGAGGGAACACAAAAATATAGCGTATCTAGTAAATTGGTAGAAATGACTTCGCCGTTGACTACTTTATGTAGAAAGAGAATGCCATATACGAGCCTACGGTTGTCAAATGAAGGAAGATTAATAAGAAGAAGTCTGTCAGAATAAGAAGGTAGGCGAAGATTCGGGTCCCAATTAAGACCGCGTAACGCAAACGTTAGGAATTGCTTCTGTACCGATTCAATACTACGCTGGTGAACATCATATTGAGGGTTCCACACTGGTGAGCAATATTCTAGAGTAGGGCGAACTAACGAAGTGTATAAAACCTTTGTCACATATGGATCATCAAATTCTTTGGCCCAACGTTTAATGAAGACAAAAAGACTGCTCTATTAACAATTGAAGATATATGAAGATTAAAAAAAAAGTTTTGGGTCAAACATAACGCCTAAGTCTTTACTTAATAGACTTAATAAAGTAATGAGCTAGGAACGGCGACAAACGACTGAAAGTCATAAAAGAGCATTTAGAGGCATTAAGGTGTAATTTATTAAGTACTGTTGGAAAGAAGGATCATTATATGAATAACAAATCTTGACGTCACCCGCAAATATGAGCACGCGCCAAAGGCAAATCATTTATAAACAAGGTAAATAACAGTAGGCCCAGATGACTGCATTGGGGGACACCTGACGTAACTCGAACAGTTTAAGATATCGAGAAACAATAAGATACGACTTTAACCAAGCCAATAGTTTCGGGGAAAAACCCATGATGTTAAGTTTCATGAGAAACATACAATGATCAACCGTATCGAAAGCCTTACTAAAGTCAGTATAAATAACATCAGTTTGACACTTTTTGCGGAAGCCATGGTGTACAAGGGTAGTCAATTCTAAAAAGGTTTGGTAAGGGACGAACGACCTTTCATGAAGCCATGCTGACAAGGAGAAATAGTGGATCTGGATAGGTGTTGAAGGTATTGCCGAAAGTTTGGCAATGCCACGGTAGTTAGAAATATCCGATTTGTTACCCTTTTTAAAAAGCGGAATAATAAAAGACTCTTTCCAAATATCAGGAAGCTACAAGTCTCACTCGATATAAGGAATAACCGAGATAAAAGGAGGAAGGATGCAACTAGGTATATTATCAGGCCCGGGTACGAAGGAAGACGTCATAGATGACAAACTAGAGATAATACAGTCTAAAGTAATACTAGGAAAAAACATATAATTTAAATGTGGAATTGTGAAGGGATAAGGTGTGGGATCCGAAGCAGTAGTAGAATAAGTCGACTGAAAGAATTTAGCAAACAGATCTGCAATATCTGAATCATTATTAGCAGTCTGGTCATTAAGTCAAAAAGGTGGAATGTAGTGAATTAGAGCTTTTTTTGGAATTAACAAAGTTATATAATCTTTTGGGGTTCTTATAAAATTCAACCTTACAGCGAACGATATAATTATTGTAGCATTGAGTATTTAAAAGACAAAATTGAGATTTGGCTACACAATAATTTGCATAGTCAAGTCGCGAACCAGTTTTTAAATCTTTTAAAATATCTCGCATTTAATAAACGCATTTATCAATTAGAGAATTAAGAGCATAGTAGAAAACACAGCACTCAAATAGAAATGACCAATCAAAAGAGAAAATAAGGCTGTTAAGAAGCTTGAAATTTGTTTTACTAAAACATCTACGACGAGAATTTGAGATGTTATTAAATTAATTATTAACGGAATTGTAAGAAATAGTAACATCAATGGTAGAATGATAAGAATCTTCAAGGTTCACTAGGAGCTGTGTTTGTGATACAGCAGTAACAGTGGGATCAGAGACAAAAACAAGATCGAGGATTCTTTTAGAAGAGTTAAGAAAAGAATTCAACTGATATAGCGGACATTCAAGTAGGCTATCAAGAAAAACATGTTGAGATGAAGGAATTAAGAAAGATAGATTATCATCAGCAAGCCAAGAAGCATTAGGCAAGTTAAAATCACCTAAAGCTATGAAAAAATCACGCACTTTAAGACGACTAAAAATAGTTCGTAAAGCATCAGCATGGTGCATGTAGATCATGATATCAGAAGTTGGAGGAATATATGAACAAGATATATATACTAAAGTTAGAACATGTAACTTCGACGCAAATAAACTCAACACCTAAGGGGAGATCAATCGGCACAACACTTGAACACAGATTCGAGTTGACAGCAATGAGTACTCCACCGCCACGTCGACCAACACGATCAAGCCTATAAGAAATAAAGTTATTAGAAAGAATTTCATTATCCAAAACAAAGGAGTTAAGCCAAGTTTTAGAGAAAGCTAATATGTCAGGCGAAAAGGTTTCTCTATATAGTTTCGAGCCACATTTTAGCTGGGAAAGAAGCCCCCTACATTTTGATAATGAATGCAAAGGACTAGACGTTATTAGTTTTTTGAAGCAGAAGATACATTAGGAAGGTAGACAGTTAGCGCAAATGATTGAGAGCCAGCATGATCCTGTAGTTGATCAGAATTCCCGTGAGGGATAGATTGAGGTACACCAGGGCTTGTAGTGGGTACTTCAATCTGAAAAGAAGAGCATAAAGCGGGACAAGAAGATGGTTTAGGCGAAAGTAAAATGGGAGAAGATGTAATAGAGAGTGCGGGCGACTGCTTATGAGGCAACTCAAGGGTACATTTCTTGGGCAATTCCTTAGAAGGTGGACCAAACTTGAGTTGCGACAATAAATGTATGCTAGAGTCACACTCATTAGACAGCTGTTTGGCCTTTTGATTTAGAGAAAGAAACTTTAAACGAAGATCCCAGTAAATTCGGTTAAAATCAAGCTGCTGGCTGGCACAAGATGGGCAAGTCCAGCGCATTAAGCCAAGCTCAGGCTTAGACACAGACAAACCAGAAAATTTGTCGTAATCACGGCCGTTGAGGCCAGCACATTTTAAGTGAATAAGATTATCGCAAAGCCAACACGATATTGCTCTATACTGATCGTCCAAAACGATAAGAATGCTTGCAATTGGGTAGACAACAAGCCATTGACAAGCCAAAAAAAACAGAAGGCAAAAAAAAAAAAAAAAATATAAATATATATAGAAAAATTTAAATAAACAGCACAAAGATAATTATTGATATAAATCAATGATTATAAATAAAACAAAGAGACAGCTAGAGTACACAAGAGAGAGTGCAAGAACAGTTATAAGACGAGCTTTGAGAGGCGGCTTTACAAAAGTGATTACGCGGAAGAGAAGGCAACAAAACCACTAGCACTGATGGTATGATGGGGGCGATGAGGGGAGCAACTGCAGAAGCAATGACGAGAGAGAACATTAAAAAAAAATAAAAATTTAAATGCACTAAACACTAATCACGAAAAAAAAAAAAAAAAAGTGCGTCTAACGGTTAGACACGATAGAAGTGAAATCTTCCGTAAAACAAACTGAGAGAGATTGAGACGAAAGCAGCATTAGGAGCATTAATATTGCTATAAAGGTCATATTTTATTTTCTTTTATTATTATTCATCCTCAATGTTTTCAATTTCAACAAATGATACGAGTGGCTTATGATAGCTAAAATATGATACAAATGCTTTGGTTTCGATGTTGTCAACATATCTTTGAAATACCGCGTCAATTGTTGTTTTTAATCGTGTTGTTGACTCAGTGCGATTGTTACACATTTTTAAACTGAATGTTGTATTGAGAAAGTCAATTAAAGGAACCGCTGTGTCCAATGCAAAATTTACTTTAAAATCGCCACTTAAAATCATTGGAACTTTATCGTAATCTTTTCTAAGTATCCGCGATACTTCTGGTGTATACTTTATTAAATTTTCATGATCGAATTCCGTGATGCTATTTATTGATTGATTCGGTGAAATATAAATTGCCACAATTAAAACTGTTTTTCCATTGCTCAATCTGTTTTTTTTTCTGTCGATATTCACGACACTTTTCTGCATTATTTTTCGGCACAATTGCGGTAAATATTTAAAAATGAAAATATTTACGAATATAAAAATACGGACGCAATACAGCACATGCGGTTGCTATTATGAGCGTCGTAACGCGTGTATTACACAGAGGCACTAACATACACACAAACATTCGTAGGACGCTTGGTCTAAGCAAGTATTAGGTAGTGTAGTATAGCTATACCATGATGAAATAACATAAGGTGGTCTCGTCGGAAGCCGAAGCTTACCGAAGTATACACTTAACTTCACTGCGCGGCAATGTAGTCACATCACCATCTCACTCACACTCAATACAATACTCAGTATTCTATTCCTTTCACTCGCACTTATTGCAAGCATACGTTAAGTGTATGTCTCTTGTCGACGGGACCACCTTATGTTATTTCATCATGAGCTATACATAATGCCTTCTCGCAGGATTAAATTCTGCCGGCGTCGACAAGCAAAGACCAGCCGACGGTGCCCGAACTATCCAATATCGTCGCCGAAACACTTCGGCTACCGAAAAGAATTGAGCAAACACAAATAAGGAACGCTATATAACTCTGTTCTATCTCATTCTCCCGCAGGCTATAAGATCTATATGTATGTCTCTTTTTAGTGTCGCTTTTTTCGTTTCATCGAGTCTCAAATCACTCCCAACGATTCTAAAGAAGTTTTCACTTCAAAAACTGTTTAATTTGGCGAAACACAAGGGTTTCAAGCAAACGACACCAGCGAAAGCGAAAACAAACTAGGCACAATTAAAAATTGAGAGAAAACAATGTATATTAATAAAAACTCAAGAGCTATGCAAAAACACGACCGTCACGTCAGAGAGCAGAAGCTAACTTTACCGGATTAGACCGGTAGGATAAACATAAATTGCACTCCTTTTTAATTGCAAAACTGCTTTATCGTACCTGCTGCCCTTTCTAAGTATATTGTTTCGATTAGTTCCTTTAGTTGGTTGTTTCCTCCAACAAAGTTTGTTGCATTGTCGCAGTGGCATCTTCTCGTGCGCCCAATGAAGCTTTGAGGCGTACCTAGAAATGAGGAGGGGGGACAGGTTTCCTGGTAGGTATTGCAACCACTGTTTATGCACCGTTATAACTATTGATATTGATTCCTCACTCTCTGATTTCATAAAGCGTCTCTCGCTCTGCCTTGCAAGCGAAGATGCTCTCTTTATGGTTGAATATCTAACTCTCTAACTACTCTGTCTGCGAGCAGAGAGTCAGTTCGTAACCAGTAACCGAAGTGATCAGACCAATAAAATAAAGCAACAAGCAATTAACAAGTAACAAATACCTACGATTTATACTACCATAATATCAGAAGTGGTTTAAAAATCCATAAAATGTCGGAAGATTTAAACAAAATTTTTATGGCAGACTACTGGAAATTCCGTAGGATGTATGTGGAGGTCTTCCATTAGATCAAACACCAGATCCCGATGCCATTCCAGGTACAAGCGGCGTTGGTACAAAGTCCCAAAAGAAGAACACCAAATGAGGCAATTGGAGTCTCAAATCTTACAGCAACAACATGAAATAACCGAAAGTACAGTTATGTTAGAGGGACTACGCAACGAAATAAAAGAAGCCAAGAAACTTCTAGAAAGTTTGCATATCGCAGTCGCAAGCGGCGACGCCATGCAAGAGCGAGACAGCGATATACGAGAATCAACGTCATTTGCTTTGCGTTGGAAAACTCAAGGCCAATGCACTACAATGGCCGTGTCGAGAGATACCGAGCGATTTTCAGAATACTTTGAGAATAAGGTGAAGCTAGCCCAACACGTCAATATTGAGGACGACAAGAAGAAGTTCGTCGAGAGGCAAAACAGGGTAACCAAGGACTCTAGGTGCCATAATTTTAATTCAAGAAATCATTGGGCGAAGGATTGTTCGTGGATCTTGTTATAAGTGTGGTGCCAAGGAGCACCTCATAGCGCAGTGTCCGCAAATGAAGAAGCGAAAAAACGTAGTAAGATATATTAAATTATTTTTAAGAGACTATATTCATAAACCAATATTTACAGAGTGCCTCATAGATTCGGGCAGCGCCATTTCGTTTATAAAAATATCAAAAGTGCCTAAGGATGTGCAGCTAAATGACAATTTTAAAAACTTTTTGCGTGCTAAATCAAAGTCCATTACAAATTTTTTTGAAAAATACAATGTTATGTTTTGAAAAATTCAATAAAAATTTATTTTGATGTAATGGTTGTGCCTGACGAATCTATGAGTAGCGACTTAGTATTGGGTAGAGATTTTATGAAAAAAAGTAATTAATCCAGACGCGTTGAAAATGATTACGTTGGGAAAAAGCGAACGAAATTTGTTAGAAAATCAGGAAAATTATTTAGATAAAATGCCGAAAAATGAAAACGGAACAGAAAGTCAAGTTGTTAGAAAAGATGAGAGAAAAATTGTTAGTAATACAAATTTTTTTTTTTTTAACGTATTAATATATATTTGTGGAATCTACTCTTAAATTAGACCCTAACAACAAGTTTGAGATATTTTTCTTAATCTAGTACTTATGATATATCCAGGGGATATTGCAGGCGGCCCTAATCATTTACCACGGAGCCCCAGTGATTGATCTTAAAATCTTCGACTGTGCCCTTTGTATAAAGTCGATATTGCTGGTACTTGCATTTCCCCATAGTACGGCGCCGTAAGTCCAGATGGGTTTCAGTACGGAGTTGTATAGGAGGACTTTATACTCCAGACGTAGAGGGGACCGAGCATTGATGATCTGCATTGGTAAGTCTGCAGTGTACAGCAGGTAGAGCAATGGGCCGAGTACACTGCCTTGCGGTACACCAGCTTCGATTTCAAAGTCAGCCGAGACGAAGCCATTACATCTTACAGCGAATTTTCTATTGTAAAGGTAAGATTCCATGAGTTTGTGGGTGTACTGTGGGAGTTTCTGCCGGATTTTGAACATTAGACCCTCCAGCCAAACTCTGTCGAAAGCCTGGGCAACGTCGAGAAAGACAGCCGTACAGTATTCTTTTAGTTTGAATGCTGTTCGTATTTCGGATGTTATACGATTGAGTTGTTCAATTGTCCCATGTTTTTCGCGGAAGCCGAACTGGTGTGAAGGGATTGTGTTCTCCGATGCCAGAAATGAGTTTAGACGAATCTGCAGTACCATTTCAAAAAGCTTCGAAAGACATGGCAGCAAACTAATTGGCCTATAGGATGATGGCTGGGTTTTGTCCTTTCCCACTTTAGGAATCATGATGATAGTGGACCTTTTCCATGCTCTTGGGAAGTAGCCAATTCTTATTATAACGTTGAACATTTTGCAGATGTATTGTATTGCGATGGTAGGGAGTTCTAGGATCATTTTCGGTGTGATTAGGTCATGGCCAGGGGCTTTGTTCGGCTTTATGTGGTTTTTAATAACTGCAGTGATCTCATCCGATTGGAGTTCCGAATACTCACTATCCGTTAATGTGCTTGAAGGGGGAAGTACAAATGAGTTTGATGTTGGATTTGGCTGGAAAACCATTTTAAGGTGTGTGGCAAATACGGATGCCCTCTCTTCGTCACTGCGGGCCCATCCACCGGTAGGACCCCTTATTG
>JAECWI010000432.1:0-118140 GCA_018150345.1 Drosophila equinoxialis | reverse complement strand
ATATATTCATTCATTACATTTATTAATTTAAATATAATAAAATATTATTTTGAATTGTTTCATCTTGTTATATATGTACATATATGTATATTATAGATACATACATACATACATACGCTTGGCACGAATGTATGTGTGCGCTTTAATGCTCTGTTGGCTTCGAACAATGACGTAGTAGGCTGCTGGCCTCTGAGCACAGCCGATTTATATTGGCTGTAACTTATGTTTTATTTATCCGATCTTATTTAAATTTTGGAATATGATCTCTTACGTGAAGTTTTATCTCATTCGTAAATTTGGTATAGATACTCCCACTGCTTCACCGGTTTTTCGTATAGCACTTAATGATATAGTAGTCCGATCCTCACAATTTTCATACTTTATCATCTCCCGGCTAAAAGTAGCTCAAATATGAAATTTCATTCCGATAGCTCTTACGATGCCGGCGTGAAGTTGATTTGCACAGACAGACGGACGGACATGGCTATATCGACTCAGCTTCTCATGCTGATCAAGAATATATATACTTTATGGGGTCGGAAACGTCCCCATCTGACCAATTTTATAATACCCTCTGCAAGGGTATAATGATGCAAAATTTGTATTCAACGAGAGTCAGATAAAATCTTTTAATTTGCTAAAAGAATTGATAAGCCAGAAACCGGTTTTGCAAATATTTAACCCCAAGTTTGAAACGGAAGTACATACAGAGGCGTCGATTGATTGCTTCGGAGCAATTTTATTAGAAAAGTTACCTGATGATAAAGAATTGCACCCTGTATACTACATGAGCAAAAAGACGACTGAAGCGGAAAGGAAATTCACTAGCTACGAAATAGAGATTTTGGCGGTAGTTGAAGCATTTCGTACGTTCCGAGTTTACCTACTAGGTACGCATTTTAAAGTCATAAGCGATTGTATTGCGTTTGCAAAGTCGATGGATAAAAAAGATGTATACACTAGAGTCGCACGATGGATTCTTGAGATCCAAGAATTTGATTTTGATGTTGAGCACCGTGCAGGAAATCGTATACGCCATGCAGATGCGCTTAGTCGCTACCCCGTTATGATTATATCAGAAGATTACATACACAGTAAATTAAAGAATGTCCAAGCACAAGACGACCAATTGAAGGCCATAAGCGATATCCTTGCTCAGAAAACTTTTCATAACAACTATTTTATGAAAGCTGGCATGCTTTATAAGTTGGTCGATGATGAAGAACTAATTGTAGTTCCCTCTACTCTGCAACGGGAAATCATTAAACATGTCAAAAGATGTCACTTTTCTCTAAAAAAGACGAAGGAAATAATTGCAAAGGAGTGTTATATCCCACAATTGCATTCCATGTCTAACACATAATCGAAAGCTTGGTAAAAAAAGGAAACTGCCTACGCCTTAACGCTGTTATTATATCCGTGTTGTCTAAGATTTTGATAGAAGACCCTAGCAAATGGTATAAGTTTGTCGGCAAAGTGCAACAAACGATTAACTCAGCAGAAGCACACATTCAACGCCGTTCGAACTACTGATTGGTATAAAGATGCACACAAAAGACGAAAGCTGAAAGAAATAATTCACGATGAGATGATTCAGATTTTTAACGACAACAGAGATGATCTACGGAATATAGCGAAGCAGCAGATCCTTCGTATGCTAGAAGAAAATAAGAAGACTACAACTTACGTCGCAGACCTGCTTCCATATACAAAGTCGGTGCGCTGCCTATATGAAGCCGTGGGTTCCCTGTGACATAGACGACCAGGATGCATTCGAGGCGAATGCATATTAGGATGGCCGAGTTGTGGGATCGGGTCTGGCAACTCTGCTGAGCGGGGCAAATTGAGCAAAAGACGGGCAGTGGAACCGAAGAGACGAGCGAAAACGGTTGTAAAAAAAACGAAAGACGAAACGACGTAAAGCAGTAAAGACGACTAATTTTCGACTAAATCTAATTAAAATAATCAAATAAATAGTTTTACATTAAAATAAACTAAAATACTACAAATAAATATATTTAATAAAACAAATTCCTACAGTATCATTTAAAGCATTTGTATAAAGAATAGTGTTATTTGCATCGTTTTCAAGACTAAGCTTGTTTGTGATAATATACGATTTATCCTCTAATTCTGTTACAAACTTACGAAGGTTTCCTGTATAGTGTGTGTTCAAGAAGTTTCTCACATGGGGTCTGCGTCTTCAATTTATTGATGAGGAATGTTCTTAGTTCCGGCCAGGTGTTGGCTTGTCCAATTTGCGAAAGTCGTTGAGCTTCTCCAGTGAGCTGCATCTCGATTGCGCTGAACAATATTTTATGTTCCTCATTTCATGGGTTTGATGTAGGTGCATGATGAAATCTATCCTCCTTATGAATGATGTCAGATACTCTGGTGCTCCATCATAGTTTGTCACCTGTCTTAGTGAAGACAGTGCTTGATTGAGGTGGGCTTCGGTGAGTTCTGCATTTTTGTTTTTAGTGGTGTTTTATTTTATTCGCAAACAATTGGAGTTTATGGTTGTAGCACACACAGTTCATATTTCCGCACACAGTTTGCGTTTTTGTTCCACAATTGGAGTTTATGGCTGTAACATACACAGTTGATATTTCCGCACACAGTTGGCGTTTTTGTTCCACAATTGGAATTTTTTATTTTTTTTGGTTGCAACACACGGTTGATATTTCCACACACAGTTGGCGTAAATATTTTTCACTGTTGTTGGCTTTTGAGCGGTGCCCGTAAATTCTTGATTTCGGATCAGAGTTTTATAGTGATTATTCACTACTTCTATGTAATACATGTATAATAATTCTATGTGTCACACGGATAGAATAATTAGTTCACTTTTACCGATCCTACCGACTGCGCCAATTATAAATCCATTTCCTTTATAAGTGAAAAAAAGAAAACTTAGATCTATTGAACTCAAAACAAACCATCTTTATTTAAAGAATGCGTCTTAAGAACTAACTTATCATTATTCATACAATTAAGTTTACAGTTTGGTTAGAAAGCTTTTCATGTTTACAATTATGTTGAAAGCTTTTTTATGTTAGGAGCTTTTGATCGGATGATATCTTGATCTGGTATTTGATTGGCTTATTGATTTCGTCTCCTAAGCGTTCTAACGCTTAGAGGATTTTTGAGGACAGATTTGTTTATAATATTGCGTTCTCAAGCTGGAAGATTTTGAGGGGGACAATTGTTATTGCAAGTGTTTAATTGTTTGTAAATAAAATGGATGTTTACTTTAAAGTTATAAATTTTAGGGGGCGAAAAATTTATAAGTTATTATATATTGTTGGATATATGACTATATATATATATATATTGGTCTAATGAAATACTAATGATATAATATAATGAAAATAAAATAAACAAAACCTTTTAATTTCCACATTTTTAATTTCTACATAAAATCTTTTTAATTTCTACATGGCACATCCAATTAAATTGCTACATGGCTACATGAAAATCTGCATTTAGAATTAGCTTCAAACAGATAGTTAGGAACACTAGACGTGATAATCACTATTAGAAATTCTTGGAGAATATAAAGGATTGCCTATGAAGACAGTTATTTCATTTGGTTTCCAGTATAGTCTTGAATATATTAAATATAAAATATAAAAAATTCCATAAGTATGTTCAATAATAGCATAAGTAAATTTGATGATATATCCGTTATACCCACAATGACGTTAATCGAAACAAAATAAGTGGACTCCACTGCAAACGTCATAAATAAAATTGAATCATCAAATGCTGATATGAGATTAACGAACATACTACTATTGATAATTGTCATAATATTGTGCGCATATGTATTATATAAGGCTTACCTGTTACAAAATAAATATGTAAATAAAGGAGCTCTAAGCCAAGCTAATGATCTAGATAAGATCTCAAAATACATATGCACACACGATACCCAAGCAAATAATAATACGGCCAATGTGGTCAATAATGTCAAAATTATTAAAAAACGATATGACAGAAATTATTGAAAAAATATATAGTAAGCATCCAGATTTCAGGTTAAACTCATTGATAATATTGCAAAAGCATAGGGAATGTATTACAATATATAATTTTGAAAACGAATACATTGACACATTCCAAAGTAATGTGAGCCCACTATTCGGTTGTACAAAAATCGAGAAGGGCATTGTGTTAAGCACTTTACCCTATGTGGTAATAAAGAGTAACAGCGAAACAAACCCAATACTGGGAACAACAGACATATTGATGCTGCGCATGCACCGCTAGAAGATTAAGTGTTTTACTGAACAATGGAATGGAGTACACTAGCAAGTTAGTGTAGAATATGGATAAAATAGAAACGAAAACGCTACAAAAACATTTACCTTTCCTTGATTTCCTGACACAATCAGGTGAAACAAATCACAAATACAAGGAAATAAAGTATTGGATGGCCAACAACTACAAATTTAAAAAAATATAGCTTATAGTAGATTGTTACCTAAGACTCATTTAAGAAAAGTCGTGCCCGGATGGGTCCACGAACTTTTCAAGGACTCAATCGCTATAATAGACATATCAGAATCGAGTACAGAACCAATAGATTTAACAGACTCAGATGTAGAAATAAAAGATACAGAATAAAAAAAAAACCATAAACATTTTCGAAAATTTTGTTATTATTGACAAACTATGGTTACTTGCGATGATATAATAGGAAAAGCTAAAATACACGCATAAGAACTAAATAAATCTTGTAAGTGGCTCTCGCAAAACAAAGAAACATCCCAAGACACAGTAACCAAACACTCGAAAATAATAACTGAGAAGCTCCAAGCTATTAGATCAGTATTAACTGAGCACCATAGGCAGGGCAAAAAACAGCCACAAATGCGTTCTACAGTGATTACAAACAAAAAGCAATAAATGTGCTAAACAGACACAATATTGAATTCAAACAAACAGATGCGCTTAGTCGCAACCCCGTTATGATTATATCAGAAGATTACATACACAGTAAATTAAAGAATGTCCAAGCACAAGACGACCAATTGAAGGCCATAAGCGATATATTTTATGAAAGCTGGCATGCTTTATAAGTTGGTCGATGATGAAGAACTAATTTTAGTTCCCTCTACTCTGCAACGGGAAATCATTAAACATGCTCACAAAAGATGTCACTTTTCTCTAAAAAAGACGAAAGAAATAATTGCAAAGGAGTGTTATATCCCACAATTGCATTCCATGTCCAACACATAATCGAAAGCTTGGTAAAAAAGAAGGAGAACTGCACCTACGCCTTAACGCTGTTATTATATCCGTGTTGTCTAAGATTGTGATAGAAGACCCTAGCAAATGGTATAAGTTTGTCGGCAAAGTGCAACAAACGATTAACTCAGCAGAAGCACATATTCAACGCCGTTCGAACTACTGATTGGTATAAAGATGCACACAAAAGACGAAAGCTGAAAGAAATAATTCACGATGAGATGATTCAGATTTTTAACGACAACAGAGATGATCTACGGAATATAGCGAAGCAGCAGATCCTTCGTATGCTAGAACAAAATAAGAAGACTACAACTTACGTCGCAGACCTGCTTCCATATACAAAGTCGGTGCGCTGCCTATATAAAGCCGTGGGTTCCCTGTGACATAGACGACCAGGATGCATTCGAGGCGAATGCATATTAGGATGGCCGAGTTGTGGGATCGGGTCTGGCAACTCTGCTGAGCGGGGCGAATTGAGCAAAAGACGGGCAGTCGAACCGAAGAGACGAGCGAAAACGGTTGTAAAAAAAAACGAAAGACGAAACGACGTAAAGCAGTAAAGACGACTAATTTTCGACTAAATCTAATTAAAATAATCAAATAAATAGTTTTACATTAAAATAAACTAAAATACTACAAATAAATATATTTAATAAAACAAATTCCTACAGTATCATTTAAAGCATTTGTATAAAGAATAGTGTTATTTGCATCGTTTTCAAGACTAAGCTTGTTTGTGATAATATACGATTTATCCTCTAATTCTGTTACAAACTTATGAAGGTTTCCTGTATAGTGTGTGTTCAAGAAGTTTCTCACATGGGGTCTGCGTCTTCAATTCATTGATGAGGAATGTTCTTAGTTCCGGCCAGGTGTTGGCTTGTCCAATTTGCGAAAGTCGTTGAGCTTCTCCAGTGAGCTGCATCTCGATTGCGCTGAACAATGTAGGTGCATGATGAAATCTATCCTCCTTATGAATGATGTCAGATTTTCTGGTGCTCCATCATAGTTTGTCACCTGTCTTAGTGAAGACAGTGCTTGATTGAGGTGGGCTTCGGTGAGTTCTGCATTTTTGTTTTTAGTGGTGTTTTATTTTATTCGCAAACAATTGGAGTTTATGGTTGTAGCACACACAGTTCATATTTCCGCACACAGTTTGCGTTTTTGTTCCACAATTGGAGTTTATGGCTGTAATATACACAGTTGATATTTCCGCACAGTTGGCGTTTTTGTTCCACAATTGGAATTTTTTATTTTTTTTTTGGTTGCAACACACGGTTGATATTTCCACACACAGTTGGCGTAAATATTTTTCACTGTTGTTGGCTTTTGAGCGGTGCCCGTAAATTCTTGATTTCGGATCAGAGTTTTATAGTGATTATTCACTACTTCTATGTAATACATGTATAATAATTCTATGTGTCACACGGATAGAATAATTAGTTCACTTTTACCGATCCTACCGACTGCGCCAATTATAAATCCATTTCCTTTATAAGTGAAAAAAAGAAAACTTAGATCTATTGAACTCAAAAGAAACCATCTTTATTTAAAGAATGCGTCTTAAGAACTAACTTATCATTATTCATACAATTAAGTTTACAGTTTGGTTAGAAAGCTTTTCATGTTTACAATTATGTTGAAAGCTTTTTATGTCAGGAGCTTTTGATCGGATGATATCTTGATCTGGTATTTGATTGGCTTATTGATTTCGTCTCCTAAGCGTTCTAACGCTTAGAGGATTTTTGAGGACAGATTTGTTTCTAATATTGCGTTCTCAAGCTGGAAGATTTTGAGGGGGACAATTGTTATTGCAAGTGTTTAATTGTTTGTAAATAAAACGGATGTTTACTTTAAAGTTATAAATTTTAGGGGGCGAAAAATTTATAAGTTATTAGGGATTGTTGTTGGATATATGACTATATATATATATATATTGGTCTAATGAAATACTAATGATATAATATAATGAAAATAAAATAAACAAAACCTTTTAATTTCCACATTTTTAATTTCTACATAAAATCTTTTTAATTTCTACATGGCACATCCAATTAAATTGCTACATGGCTACATGAAAATCTGCATTTAGAATTAGCTTCAAACAGATAGTTAGGAACACTAGACGTGATAATCACTATTAGAAATTCTTGGAGAATATAAAGGATTGCCCATGAAGACAGTTATTTCATTTAATTTCCAGTATAGTCTTGAATATATTAAATATAAAATATAAAAAATTCCATAAGTATGTTCGATAATAGCATAAGTAAATTTGATGATATATCCGTTATACCCACAATGAGGTTAATCGAAACAAAATAAGTGGACTCCACTGCAAACGTCATAAATAAAATTGAATCATCAAATGCTGATATGAGATTAACGAACATACTACTATTGATAATTGTCATAATATTGTGCGCATATGTATTATATAAGGCTTACCTGTTACAAAATAAATATGTAAATAAAGGAGCTCTAAGCCAAGCTAATGATCTAGATAAGATCTCAAAATACATATGCACACACGATACCCAAGCAAATAATAATACGGCCAATGTGGTCAATAATGTCAAAAATTATTAAAAAACGATATGACAGAAATTATTGAAAAAATATATAGTGAGCATCCAGATTTCAGGTTAAACTCATTGATAATATTGCAAAAGCATAGGGAATGTATTACAATATATAATTTTGAAAACGAATACATTGACACATTCCAAAGTAATGTGAGCCCACTATTCGGTTGTACAAAATAAGTGGACTCCACTGCAAACGTCATAAATAAAATTGAATCATCAAATGCTGATATGAGATTAACGAACATACTACTATTGATAATTGTCATAATATTGTGCGCATATGTATTATATAAGGCTTACCTGTTACAAAATAAATATGTAAATAAAGGAGCTCTAAGCCAAGCTAATGATCTAGATAAGATCTCAAAATACATATGCACACACGATACCCAAGCAAATAATAATACGGCCAATGTGGTCAATAATGTCAAAATTATTAAAAAACGATATGACAGAAATTATTGAAAAAATATATAGTAAGCATCCAGATTTCAGGTTAAACTCATTGATAATATTGCAAAAGCATAGGGAATGTATTACAATATATAATTTTGAAAACGAATACATTGACACATTCCAAAGTAATGTGAGCCCACTATTCGGTTGTACAAAAATCGAGAAGGGCATTGTGTTAAGCACATTACCCTATGTGGTAATAAAGAGTATCAGCGAAACAAACCCAATACTGGGAACAACAGACATATTGATGCTGCGCATGCACCGCTAGAAGATTAAGTGTTTTACTGAACAATGGAATGGAGTACACTAGCAAGTTAGTGTAGAATATGGATAAAATAGAAACGAAAACGCTACAAAAACATTTACCTTTCCTTGATTTCCTGACACAATCAGGTGAAACAAATCACAAATACAAGGAAATAAAGTATTGGATGGCCAACAACTACAAATTTAAAAAAATATAGCTTATAGTAGATTGTTACCTAAGACTCATTTAAGAAAAGTCGTGCCCGGATGGGTCCACGAACTTTTCAAGGACTCAATCGCTATAATAGACATATCAGAATCGAGTACAGAACCAATAGATTTAACAGACTCAGATGTAGAAATAAAAGATACAGAATAAAAAAAAAAAAAACCATAAACATTTTCGAAAATTTTGTTATTATTGACAAGCTATGGTTACTTGGGATGATATAATAGGAAAAGCTAAAATACACGCATAAGAACTAAATAAATCTTGTAAGTGGCTCTCGCAAAAACAAAGAAACATCCCAAGACACAGTAACCAAACACGCGAAAATAATAACTGAGAAGCTCCAAGCTATTAGATCAGTATTAACTGAGCACCATAGGCAGGGCAAAAAACAGCCACAAATGCGTTCTACAGTGATTACAAACAAAAAGCAATAAATGTGCTAAACAGACACAATATTGAATTCAAACAAACATTCAATAGTACTGGAAGAAAAAACGCAACTAATGGCTGATGAAGAAATAGGTCAAGAAGAACCAAGAGTGAGCTCTGATCAATCAATCATAAGTCATAATAAACCAGCGATTCCAAATGGAAGCAACAAAATGACTCAAACAGTGGTAGAATTCATAAACACAGCCACCAGAATGCTTCCATACTTCGATGGTGATATTAAAAATCTACCAGGTTTCATTGGGGCGCTTCGCGTACTTGACACCATAAAAGAAACGCATGAAGCAGTAGCCATCGAAATCATAAAATCAAAATTGAAAGGTCAAGCGGGTAATACTCTAAGCTCTGAAACAACGATTGATGAAGTAATACAAAAACTATCAACAATCTTCAAGGGTGAATCAGTGGATCTTTTAACAGTAAAAATTAAAAATCTGCAGAGAAACCCCAATAACTGTGTTTCATACACAAAGGAGATTACTGAGTTGACCGACGCCCTTAAAGGCGCATATATTTCGGATGGTCTTCCAACTGAACAAGCAATAAAATACACTACCAAAGTGGCAGTAAATGCTATGGTAAGTCATACCAAAAGTCAAAGAGTCCAGATATTAATGGAATCAGGAAACTTTGATTCAGATAAAGAAGCCATCACTAGATTCACCACTCTTTCAGTAGAGTTGGGCTCCACAGAAAGTTTCCAAAATAATACCATTTTTTATGCCCAGCATAATGACCGCGGTAGACGCCGCTATAACAATAACAACTCGAAGTGGAACAATAACAACTCGAATTGGAGCAATAACGATGCCTACAGAGCGTAACGAGGGCAAAAATTATTGACGCCACCGAAGAGGCGTCCTTAAAAGTCGACATAATAATAATAACAAATAACCAACAGAATGGTTATAACAACACCAATGTTCGAATAGCACAAGCCACTACGGGAAACTCCCAGACACCTCTAGATACTCAGTGCTAAACAACAAAGTTAACCGTATATACTTTGGTTTAGACATGAGTCTCAATAATTTCGTATCATTCAAAAATGTTGCTACAAATAAAAATTTAACATATCTGATTGATACAGGTGGAGATATTTCAATTATAAAAGAAAATTCTGTCTTTCATGACATCCATACAAATAAAACTATAGATATTCGAGGCATAGAAAATAAAATCCAAAGGATTAGCCTCAATTGAACTACAAACTATATATACTATATATAAAATTGTAAGCCGGTTTTTTTGTAATTTAAGTCATTCAGGAATCAACCAATTTTGCCCATTTTTTTTTTTTTAAATGTTTGTTGTGGCCCAAAGAAAGGTTTTTTTCCAAAAGAAAGCTAATTTTGAATTTAACCAATTAACTTAAGGCGTTTTAAAACGATAGAATAAAAAGATTTCATTTCAATACAATGTAAACCTCTAACGTAAAGTGTTGTATAACATATGGCTTTAATATACCAGTGGTGCTGCCATACATTTAATGATTGATGTATTGTTTATATGGCATTCGTTGCTAGATCATTAAATTCATGACTGTTATATGTCAATTTTTTGCGTTCAATAAGAAAAGTGAGGTTAGAATTTAAAAAATTAAGTGAATTGTATATAAACCACATTCAAAATGCCACTTCCAAGACGTTGAAATACTGGTAGACGAACACGAAAGCCACAGTTGTAGAGAATTTCGTAGACGTAATGCGAACACGGTTGACAACAACATGGAATTGGCGGCTCAAAATTATGATAGCACAATTGATTATAGCATATATTCCAATATTGGACAAATGAATAAATTGCAGAGCATTGAAATTTATGAACGAAACGCCTGCCATGTGCTGTACTTCTGGAAAAGTTAAATTGCCTGCATTAGAACCTCCACCAGACCCTTTGCACTCATTAATTTATGGCAAATCACAAGCGTCAAAAGGGGTTTTTGAAAAATATTCAAAAGTACATTTCTAGTTTTCAAATGACATCTTTTTGAGGCTACAAATATTATGAGAGATGGATTTATGCCGACCTATAAGGTAATTACTTCTTAGTACTTACTATGCAATTTGATTTATGAGAAAAAAAAAACCAGATTCAAAGTCAGATATACCATAGGGCTGGATCACTGTTGCCACTCCCAGACGCTGATCATCAGTTTTTAGAAATATATTTCATTGGTGATGTTGATAGAGAATTGAACCAGCGCTGTGCACTCGCTACAAATGTTAGAAGAGAATCTTGATTAGTGAGCTGCAAAGATTCAAGAATGCACTGGATCAGATGCCCACCGATGACCATTTTTCACGCCACCGGGTGAACAGCAGAGTGTGAGGGGTAGGGTTTTTTCCAAAACCGAATTCGGTCATACTGAGGAAGGTGACGAAGGGTTCTCCAGGAAATCGCCATATTCAATCCAGTACGAGCAGTTGAGTGAGCTGCAAAGATTCAAGAATGCACTGGATCAGATGCCCACCGATGACCATTGTTCACGCCACCGGGTGAACAGCAGAGTGTGAGGGGTAGGGTTTTTTCCAAAAACCGAATTCGGTCATACTGAGGAAGGTGACGAAGGGTTCTCCAGTAAATCGCCATATTCAATCCAGTACGAGCATCTAACCCGAACACCCGTTCTTTCACTGTTCTTTTTTTTCCGATAATGTATTTTTCCAACCCGAAACATTTTCGTGTGTGTCGGGACCTTTTGTAAAGAAAATAAATAAACCAAAATTAATTATAAACGAAGTTTTGCGCGCGTTTCAATTTAATTCCTCACTCACCAGACCCCTGAAGAAATTGGCACCCGCCAAACACTTGTGACCTATTTGAATCCTTCCGCCCCGCTACGAACATTGGTCCTTCGAGCCGGATATCCTTCCGCTCTTCCAGCTTGCATCGGCGGAATTCCTGATAAGTACAACATTTCTTAATAAAAATCTCATTCACCCCATTGCAAACATATAAAAGTGTGAGGTTTCCCGCTCTTCCATAGCGACCTACACACTTTTGTATACTTGTATGTACATACCTGACCTGTTCCAAAGGTTACATGGTTTATGAAGTGCCTTTTTCTCATTCTTTTAAATTCTGAATGTCTAAAAGTCCAATTGCATAACAATACATATGTATGTACATATATGTATGTATACATATATATACGTACATGTAAAAACAGCTGTTTTCTAACCTGCAAGTAAAAAAGTTTATAAAGTACCACTTACCTTTCCTTAAAGTGTAAAGCACACTCCACGGGCTGATCATTAGTCCAGCGGCATAAATTATTTATGCCAAATACATACGACATACTTACATATATGTATGCATATGTATGTACATATATGTACATATGTCCACATACAATTTGATTCCACCCACACAAAATAAATTGCAGCCACTCCGGTTGGCTCTCCGCAATTTAATAATTCGAAACCTACATAATAAAGCAGGACATCGTGATCTTCTTTAAACAATTTAAAATTAATTAAATTCATAAAACATAAACAACGGCAGAACAGCTGACTCCCGATCAGTGCTGACACTCAAGTCTCATCAGTGCTGACACTTGAGCCAAGCCGTGACTCGGTCACGACATCCATTTTTCAATCGTGATTTTCGTATTGTGCAAAAAATATTTCAATCGACTGATTGAATTTAATTCGCAAAATATTTTCTAACGAAAAATAAGTACAATTTTATTCATATAGAATTAGTATTTTGTCTTGGAGCATTTTTGATTTTTTCCTCACAGATCCATGAAATTTATCTAGTCCGTTTAACGAACATTAATTCCGAGTTTTTTGCCCTCCATTGAAAAGTAATCCTACTGATCTCAATTTCTCCATATTTTTGTTTTTTTTATACTCTTATAAATTTCAACAAATTTCCACATTGTATAAATTTTAATATTCAAGTGATTATATATCCTTATAATTATTCACACAACTGCGAGGAAAATTATAAATTCTTCTAATTTCATTTATCCATTGTGTTCATTAAAACGAGGAGACATTTTTCCTTCTCACTCCTCTATTCTTAAATTATACAGTCCACTTACAGCTTCGTTTCGATCTCCTCGCTTGAGAGCTCTAATTCCAAGCAGTTTTTTGTTTTTATTCGATTCGTAATAGCTCAGAGAACACTCTACGATGTCTCTTTCCGACTTTGTTGCCGTGTGCGAGGCATTAACTGCGTTCGAGGCTCGCGAGGCCCAGGCTTTAGCGGACGATGTGCCACTCGTCTCCATTAAAATACACTTAGACCAGCTTAAGTCGCTTTGGGCACAAGTCGAGGCAGAGTTTTCACGATGTTATAAGGCCTTGACGGCTCAAAAGAAGGAAGATAGTCCGAAGCACATAGCTACAATTAAAGCTAAACATGAATATTGTTATATGGTATATGTTCGAGGCGGGACTTTGTTTGGAGAGCGAATCGAGCAGCTGTCAGCAAAAACGGTTCCCCCACCAGTCAGACTTTCCGTCGATTCCACCCATCAAAGCCACACAGTTCCCCCGTGTGAAGTCGAAATCTTCAACGGAGACAGCCTGGCTTGGCCTACATTCCGTGATTTGTTTACCGCGATTTTTATCCATAATCCAAGCCTAACACAAGTGGAGAAACTGTACCACTTAAGTTGCAAAACTCGCGGTGAAGCCAGAGCCATTGTTTCTAGGTCACCCTTGACCAATGAAGGGTTCCAGTCCGCGTGGGATAACCTCACTGCGCGATACGAAAATAATCGATTATTGATTATGAGCCAAACCAAGCAGCTTCTACAGATCCCAGCTGTAATCCAAGAGTCTGGCAAAGCGTTGAGAGAACTGCAGACGTCAATTCAAGGTTGCTTAACCGGTCTTGAGCTTTCCGGGGCTCGTACAGACAATTGGAATATCCTTCTCATAGCAATCTGTACGAGCAAAATGCCCAAAGCCACCCTTCTGTTGTGGGAACAGTCCAAATAAGACCTCCGTCTCATCCTGGGACGACCTGAATCGATTCCTAACTGATCGCCACCGTGTACTAGAGGCCACAGATGTCCTTCAACCAAGCTCTAGCGGTCAGGCCTTTCCATCCGTGAGCCGAAAACCTATGGCACAAACTCAGGCCTTTTCCACTCAAGTGCAAGAGAGCTTAGCACCTGATGCTTGTATAATTCCGAATCCTGCGTCCTCCGATTCTTCCAGCAGCCCCCATGTAAACGTGGGAAGTTACTTCGCATCCACTCGCAACACTGGCATCCTGTGTACTGCGAGGGTAACTATTCATCATCGTGGCAAGCAGTTTCAAATCCGCGCTTTGATTGATATGGGATCCGAAGCATCCTTTATTTCCCAAAGAATGTTTGAATTGATTAATCCTCCAAGCTGCAACGTATCAACTAGCATTCGCGGCATTGGGCATTGCGATGCGGGTAGCGGCGACAAAGTGTGCCGCTTACAGATTTCTCCTCCTGACGAACCGCTGCGATAGTTCGAAGCAGTCGCCGTGGTGCTGCCTAGTGTAGCTGAAGCACTTCCGTCCTGCGCCGTCCCGAATAAGGTGAAGCAGGATTCGCTTGACCTTCCGCTCGCTGATCCGCAATTTCACCAAAAAGCTCCTGTGGATTTGGTGCTTGGAGCCGAGCTCCTTCCCACTATCCTCGGGGAACGAATCATCAAGAATGTTGGTGATTCTTTCGTGGGGATCGAGACGATGTTCGGATGGGTTCTCTGTGGATCCGTTACTGGAAAACCCAGAAGGTCTCGGTCCACCTCCTCCAGCAGTCCGAAGATGTCTCTAAAGGCAGCAGCACCATCCGATTTAGAACCCAGTTCCAATTGCTTCAGGTGCCGCGTTTGTCAAGGGGCACACGCGCTCCGTCAGTGCCGACAGTTTCGAGGACTACGAGCTGACGACAGGCTAGGGTAGTCTTGAGAACGGATACTGCCCAAACTGTTTGGCTCATGAGCATTCCAATGGTTCCTGCAGGAGCACAGCAGGATGCCATCGATGTGGCAAGCAACACCACACGCTCTTGCACATCCAACCCAAAGCGTCCAAAGAGCAAAGACCCGAAAGGCACCCGCCTTTCATTCGGACTTCTATCCAGAGGTCATCATCATCCACATCCAAAGTACCCCCTCCATCTCCACCCGTGTCTTGGCGATCCAGAACGCTGCCATCCCCCCATCCTTAGACATGTCCAGCGAGGCAATTGCAACTTGTTGCAAGGGGGGCGGGACGAGTTTGAAAAAAAGAGTGGGGGGGGGGGGTTTTTTTCAAAAACCGAATTCGGTCATACTGAGGAAGGTGACGAAGGGTTCTCCAGTAAATCGCCATATTCAATCCAGTACGAGCATCTAACCCGAACACCCGTTCTTTCACTGTGCTTTTTTTCCGATATTGTATTTTTCCAACCCGAAACATTTTCGTGTGTGTCGGGACATTTTGTAAAGAAAATAAATAAACCAAAATTAATTATAAACGAAGTTTTGCGCGCGTTTCAATTTCATTCCTCACTCACCAGACCCCTGAAGAAATTGGCACCCGCCAAACACTTGTGACCTATTTGGATCCTTCCGCCCCGCTACGAACAACCATAAAATCATAATACGTGCTGACAGAACACCACTCGGACAACATGCCAGGCGATTTAATGCACCAACAATCGATGAAGTTGCAATCGTAAGTTGGAGAACAATTTCATCAACGAGATTTTTTGTTTTGTAGGAATGAGCAACTAAATCGTATTTCTGAACTCCACCGTTGTTATGTCGCATTACAATACTCGATTTTGTTCTGGAGAGAAGATGACGGGAATCATATCAATATACTAATGATAAATGTAATAACTGGTATAGTAATTCTTATAATTTTTACGATCAGGAAACAACGAAAAAAGTTAGTGCGATGAATTTTTGGTCGTATCGATTGATGATTCGTTATCAAGATGACAATTACATTTTAAGATGGAATAAACTTTGTCATCAATATACTGTGGACATGTATGCTAAGGTCGAGAGCGAACGATTGAATTTCATCCGTCATAATCAAGTCAGAATAAGATCTGAAGAATACGTACATTTACGTGATGCACTATTGAATGATGTACATGAAATTGGACGTTTCACGATATTACCATCGTCACATATCGGTAGCCCACGACATACATATGCACGAGTATACCAAGATGCCATGACATATGTTCGTCAATACGGCCGTCCAGATCTGTTCATCACATTTACTTGCAACCCTAAATGGACTGAAGTGTATGAGTTAATGGTCAGGTGCCAACAGATCGACACGATTTAACAAATTAATGGATTTCATTGTCAAGATTCGTGTTTTTGAGAAGTGCGCTGCCATATGTATCGAGTTGAATGGCAAAAAAGGGGTTTGCCGCACGCTCACATTTTGGTATGGTTGGTACGGAAGTTAACACCAGATGTGATTGATAGTGTTATATCGGCCGAAATTCCAGATCCAAGCATCGATTCACAATTATTCGCTGTTGTCACTAAAAATATGATACAGGGTCCCTGTGGTGAAATCAATCGAAATTCACCATGTATAATAGACGGCAAGTGCTCAAAACGATTTCCCCAGCAATTAATTGCTGAAACGATACACGGTAATATAATGGTAAAACAACTACTATTAAAATCAGAAACGAAGATTTTGAAGTTGATAATCGTTGGATTGTGCCGTATTCACCGCTTGTATCAAAATCTTTCAATGCCCACATAAATGTCGAAAGCTGCAATTCAGTAAAATCGATAAAGTAAATTTGGAAATATATAAATAAAGGAAGCGACATGGCTGTTTTCGGAGTGGCTGCTGAAAATACAAATAATGCAATTTTGCAGTACCAAATGGAAAGATATATTAGTATGAACGAAGCTATTTGTCGAATTTTATCATTCCCAATACATGATAGACACCCTGTTGTTATACATTTAGCAGTACATCTTGAAAATGGCCAACGTGTTTATTTTAATGATGGAAATGCTGCACAAAGAGTATTAGAGCCTACAGCAACTACACTAAAAGCTTTTTTTCAAATTATGTGAAACGGATCAATTTGCAAGAACCCTATTATATGCGGAAGTACCACGATATTTTACTTGGAATGCAACAATAAAAAAATTTCAACGACGAAGAAGAGGAAATCCTGTGGATGGCTACCAAAGTGTTTTTTCAACGGATACTTTAGGCCGTATTTATACAATAAGTCCAAAAAATGTTGAATGTTTTTTTTACGATTGTTGTTGGTGAACGTACGTTGGCCACAGTTATTTCAGAATTTAAGAACTGTTGATGGTAATTTATGTGCAACATACCGTGATGCATGTCAACGGTTGTGATTACTTAAAGATGATTCGCATTGGGATACTACGCTTAATGAGGCATCATTTTCACCTCATAAAACCAACACACAATTATGCAAGCCAACAACAATCATGGTTTATATTTTTTGGACATTTATTCTGCACATTCCGCTTTAAAATTGCCATTAAACATGCCAGCAGTTGAGACTCCAACATGTAATATTTCAAGAAATTCAGGAATGGCAAAAGTCTTGCAACAAGCAGCAATTATTTTATGGGATGAATGTCCGATGGCCCATAAAAAAATCTTTGCAAGCATTGAATCTAACATTACAGGATCTACGGGGCAATAAAGAATTATTTGGAGGTGCATTAATATTGCTATCTGGTGATTTTCGATGCCCGTTATTCCCAGATCAGTTAATTTCTTTGGAGAAATGTTCAAAAGTTATCGCTTAACATAAAAATAAAAAATAATCAAAATAATCCAGCAGCACGTGAGTTTTCGGAGCAACTTCTTCAGATTGGCGATGGCGAAATTGAACGGGATTTAAATGGCTTTATCACGTTACCTTTTTTGCATAATGTAGCCATCAAAAAAAAACCAATTGATCACGTGTTTCCAAACATAGTTCAAAACTATACTGTGACGAGTCACATTATCATTGCAATTTCAACGACGCCAATGTAGGGCCCCTTTCGATATTTACTTTTATTTATGATACGCCCATTGAGAGACCATGATAAAATATAAAGGGAAAGAGAGAGACGGCGATCGTGACACTTGCCAAAGCACAAGACGCATCGTATGTTTTCACCGTTAGGACATAAGTAGGCAGAGCAAGGGTGGGTTTGAACAGAGAGCTAGAATTAGGAGAAAATCACTTCGCCAGTAACCACGAGAGTGAAAAGTTGACAAATGTCCAAAGTTCCCCCTTGATTTGCTTGAGTGCGGTAGGGACCCCAATTAGTAAAGATGTTTAGAATTAGTTAATTATCAATAAACTCTATACTATTATTATTTTTTTACTTGTCACCAAATTTTTCTTGGCCACTTAACTATTTGGGTGGAGCCGAAGGATCAGCGGACTTCGGCAGGATGAGTTATTCTCCTGCAGACGAAGTCAGTCGCTGATCTCTAGGCTCAGTCACCCAAGGTGAAGAGGCAACGGATCTTGGCCAAGCGGGCTTCGCTTCGGCAGACGAGATCAGTCGTTGCAATTCCTTTTCACCATCCCTTTCTAATAACCACACTAACATTTCCTTTCACGCTTCCCTTTCCCAGTCCAAGAGGCAACGGAACTTTTCCAAGCGGGCTTCGCTTGGCAGACAAGATCAGCCGTTGCTACTCCTCTTGGACTCCCTCCTTCCTGCTCCTTTCCCTTTCCTTTCCTGCCTTCCTCCCCTATCATAATACTCATCAAGGTCTCCAGATCAAATAAATGTTCTGTAGACGGGACTCTGGGACTGAGAACCAGCCAGAGCTTCCTTACAATACAAACGCGCAATTTTAGCACCAACGAACTCAAATGTGAATGAAATAAATGATCAAATTGAACAGAAATTACCAGGTGACATAATATCATACAAGTCAATCAATACTGCTACAACAGAAGAAGACGCAGTAAATTATTTTTTTTTTTCTTTTTTTAAAAAAAAATTCGCCAGCAAGTAAAAAAGGGCAGAGCAACGCTTGTCGGGCCAGCTAGTTCCATATAAATTTCATATACTTAATGCAGATTTTGCAATCCCCTGCGATGGAATAATAGGACTAGATTTCATGAAAACATTTAATTGTCAATTAGATTACAATAGTTCCGAAGATTGGTTAATAATTAGACCACAAAATCTAACCTATCCTATGTTCCAATAACGTTTAGTTCTGGTGCTAATTCAACACTTCTACCAGAAAATAGAAAAATAGAGCTATCTTCAGCAGAAGAAAACATTTAATCAGGAAATCAAACCGGGTGTTGTCCGATTCCTAAATATAACAGATACATGCCAAATGATAGGTGATTCAAAACCCAACAGAAAATAGAAAAGAGTCTGTACTTAATAATTTAAAGAAAAATTTTCCAATTGTGTTTAAAAAGCAACTTGATGAAATATCCACCGAGATAGTGATGTGTTCCTACTTGAAACCGAACCAATCACAACAAATAATTTTTATAAGCAAAAATTGAGACTTAATGATGATGAGTTGGTATGTGTAAAAAATTATCGATGTCCAAATAGAAGAAATCAAGCTTCAAGTTGGAAAGTTAATTGAACAAAATATTGTTGAACCGTCTGTATCACCATATAACAGCCCACTTTTACTAGTCCCGAAGAAAGCTCTTCCGGGCTCTAAAGAGAAACAATGGCGATTAGTAATTGACTATCGCCAAATAAATAAGAAATTGCTGTCAGATAAATTCCCACACCCCAGAATTGATGATATTCATGATCAATTGGGTCGAGCTAAATATTTTTCATGCCTTGACTTAATGTCATGTTTCCACCAAATTGAACTTGAGGAAAACTTAAGAAATATTACGGCTTTTTTCAACCAGCAATGGTTCATATCGCTTCACCATTACCATTTGGGTTAAAAATAGCGCCTAATTCATTTCAGAGAATGATGACAATAGCATTCTCAGGCCTTGAGCCTCCGTAAGCTTCTGTTCTGAATTTAACAGATGTTTTCAAACTCTGTAGAAAAAATATTCTAAAATTACATCCAGAAAAATTTTCATTTTTTATGCACAAAGCGACATTTTTAGGTCACAGGTGCACAGATAAAGGAATCTTACCAGATGACAAAAAATTCTACGTCATCAATATTTATCCGATCCCTATGGACGCAGACAGCGCTAGAAGATTCATTGCATTTTGCAATTGACGTTTTATAACATATTGAGATTATGTAAAAAGAATGTCCCATTTGAATGGACAACAGAGTGTGAAAAAGCATTCCAGTATCAAAAAAAAGAAACTTGTTGAACCAAATTTATTGCAGTACCCAGATTTTAGCAAAGAATTTTGCATAATTACGGATGCAAGCAAACACGCATGTGGAGCAGTTTTAACTCAAAACTATAATGGACTCCAACTCCCAAGTTGCATATGCATTAATATAATATATAATATAATATATTTAGTTTCTATGGTTAATCCTAGTTCTAAATTAACACGAATGCGACTCGAATTAGAAGAATACGACTTTACAGTAGAGTATCTGAGAGGTAAAAGTAACTTTGTGGCAGACGCCCTATCAAGGATAACAATATCCGATCTAATTGACATTAACAAAAAAGTCCTGAAAGTCACTACCATGTACCAAAGTAGACAAAACAATTTCTGCGCAAAAACAAAAATAGAAGTCAAAAAAAAGCTTCCAAGCCCAACGTATATGACGTTATTATAAATGAGGAAGTACGAAAAGTAGTGACCTTGCAAATAACATATAAATGTATAAATGTTTACATAAGAGTATGTATGTATGTATGTATGTATGCCGTTTCAGCGGGAGAGTGATGATGTATCATATTGCATATTGGGCCTGTTGACGCCACCGGGTAACAGCAGTGAGCGCGAAGAGCAGTGAGGAGTGAAGAGGTTTTGATCCTCGGCGTCTACGGCACAACAGGAGGGGTGACTGGTTTTTGATGTGCGCCGCCATTTCACTCCCGTACGAGATATTCACCCGAACACCCGTTCTTGTGTCTTCAATTTCCTTTTTTGCGCCTCAAGTTTTCTTTAAACCGAACCATCTACGTGTGTGTACCGGTATTCCTACAGTGAACAAATCCATTTTAATTTAAACGAAGTTATCGCGCGTTTTTAATTTCACCCCAAACTCACCAGACCCAGAAGAAATTGGCACCCGCCAACCCCTGAAATTTGATTGGGATCCTTCCGCCCCTCCACGATCATTGGTCCTTCGAGCCGGATATCCTTCCGCTCCTCCAGCTTGCATTGGCGGAATTCCTGATAAGTACAAAATTTCATTATTCATTTCATTTGCCCCTACATACTAATAAAAGTGTGAGATTTTCCCGCTCTTCCATAGCGACCTACACACTTTTATATATATATGTATGTACATACCTGACCTATTCCAAGGTTACATGGTAGTTCCCAATCCTTAACGTGTCTGTCCAACGTTTGTTTTCCATTCCACGACTACAGGGTTTCTCTATGTTGTTTCCCTTGTCGCACTTGTCCATTTTTTTACATACGTACATACATATGTAAAACTCGTTGCACTTACATGTACATGTATTTTCCACAGCTGTTCGCCAAGTCCGCGTACAGGTTAAAAAGACAAAGAAATTATTAAAGTGTTATAAAAAAAAAAAAAAAGAGAAATATTAATCAAAGTGTTCACCGCGAGTTCTTATTTGTTCGGATTATCCCCATTGCCCAATTAATTTCCACACGCGCGTATTCGCCCACCGGCGTATCTGCCTACATACATACATCGTCATCTGTTGATGTACGCGCATATGCATATACCCATGTGTATAGAATTCCTTCTCATATTTACCGCAAGACAAAACCAATTTGAAATAGCAGTTAACGTATGCACCGCGATTTCATGTGGTTTGAGTCAATTGCAAATTGGTTTTCTCCCGCAAACCGGTGCACTTGCTTACATACATACATCGTCATATATTGATGTATGTACATATTCACAACACATAATCCATTTCGGTGACGCACAACAAAAAAAAAGAGGAAAAGGAACCCAACGAAATCACAAATTACTTACGCTTTTTTTGTGAACGACGCGCGTGGATTCCTCCATACATACCTACCTGTGTACTGAGAGATATACAAACAACTTACAAGTGCGGTGCTGTTTTCGTTAGCTCCGCCGAAAAAGTTCTCAGAATCGACTTATACGATCCTGCAAAAAAAGGAACAGACTATTTAGGAGGCGCCTAGCAGTGTTTTCGTCACATACCTCTGCAGATTGCACTGGATTCCGGCGTTCTTCGGGCCCCGGGACTGGATTTGGTTGGTCAACTGGACACCGTGCAGCGGGAGAGGGGGGAGGGCGGCTGCCCCGCTGCCTTTCTCCCGCCTTTTTCATACTCGCCCCCTATTCTCTTGCTGTGTGAGTGTGGAATTCAATTTAATTTCTCCAGGTCAACACATTGTCTTGTTGTTGCAACTTGCAAGATTCTGCTTCTTCTTCTCCACTGGGCCACCCAAGCAACAGTGTTGGACAGCGCTAAAGCCCAGGAGGGTGCAGTCGACAGGTGGAGTTTAGGGGATCTCGTAACGAGCGTTACGTTATTCCGTTCCCGCCCTTTACTTTCTCAAATTTAAATTCAAATAAATTCATTAAATTCAAATTCAAAAAAAATAGTAATAGAGACGTGTAGCAAAGAAAACTCGGCTTTCCCCAAATTTTTGGCAGTAACGAAGGCCATGGAGGCAGATATTGCAGACGAAGCGGCCATCTTTGGCAGAAAGCCAAGACTTAGAATGTCGCCTAGAGAGTTGGTGTCTGATGTCACCAATATGGAAGAAGTGGCAGCGGGTCCCAATCGGCCGTTAGTCTCCGATATTCCGGAACTTGATGAGTTGGCAAGCTGCTCTATGCACTGGCCAAAACCTTCACCACAAAGGAAGGTGGCAAGCCACCAACTCGGCACGTAACTGCAGGTAACAAGGATGCGATTACGAGAATGTACGAGCTCCAAAGACTGCTCTGTCAAAATGCGATTGCCGGCAAACTCGCAAGCAAGCCCATAACGAAAAAGCACAAATGTCCCCCGAGGCCCCAAAGTGGACTCAAAAGCCGAAGCCGACTCGAAATCAGCCCAATTGGACCGGCCTACAAAATGGTAATAAAGTCACTCCGAAGGCCCCGCGAGAACAGCCATCAAATAGAATCTCGCCAATCAAGAGCGGCGGGCGCACGATAGACCGTCATATGCCGATACTGTGAGACGCGGTAGCTGCTCCTGTGTCTCAGACGGCTAACGAGGCCTTGAATGGTCAACGCACCCAGCAGGAATGGCAGACTGTAGGTCAGAAAAACAAGAGACCAAGACCAGACGTCATATTTATAAACTGCGAGGATGCAGCCAGGCAGCAGCAAGTCACAGAGCTGATCACAACAAATGTTTCTCTGCAGAAGTACAGAGAGAAAGTCCGCAGCATCCGGAATTCTGCCGGCGGTATCACCATCCAAATGGTGAAACAGGATAACAATATCACACAGGGGCTAAAGGCGGCTATACAAGATGCACTTGGCGATAGCGCAGTAGTCCGAGTTCCCAAAAAGGCGATCTTTGTAGAGATTAAGGACATCCTGAGGGCTTACACGCCAGACGACGTGCTCAAAGCAGTGTTCGCATCGCAAGACGGAGATATTCCAGCAGATGCAGTGCCAAGACTACGAAAGGCATACGGCAACACGCAGATAGCGACCCAACGATTACCAGCCGAACTGGCCGAAAAGCTACTTAGCGAGGGTACTATTCGAATCGGATGGTCAATCTGCAGGGTGAGGATCAAGGTAGAACCACTCAGATGTTTCAAATGCTTGGAGTTCGGGCATGTAGCAAAAAAATGTGGCAGCCAATTTAACGCATCTCAACAGTGCTTCAACTGTGGCAGCACAGAGCACCATCGTGCCAGCGAATGTTGCGAAGAACCATCGTGTATCCTCTGTACCCGAGCGGGGGTGCAAAATGTCTCACATAAAACGCTAAGCAGGGTGTGTCCGGCGTTCCTGAAGGCCTTAAACAAAATCAGGGATGTTTAGAGCACTGCAGCTCAACCTCAATCATTGCAGGGCCGCCCATGACTTACTGACTCAGTCAGCCAGGGAGTTACGTGTAGCGGCTGCATTGATAAGTGAGCCTTACCGCCGCATGAGCAGTGGAGGCTGGATACAGTCGCTGGATGGAGGATCAGCAATTTGGGCATGTGAAAGTTTACCATTTCAATTGGAAAATAATCACGCAGCTGTTGGATTTGTAAGATATCTAGTGTACGAGTATATAGCTGTTACTTGGCCCCAGCCTAAATGCCGATGATTATTATAGCATTCTAGATGCCCTAATTGACGACGCCAGAGGCCACGAAAAAGTGGTCATAGCAGGCGATTTTAACGCCTGGTCTGTGGATTGGGGAAGCGCAAGCACAAACTGGAGGGGAAGAGCCGTCCTGGAGGCGTTAGCATCCCTCGATGTGGTTCTGCTCAACGAGGGATCGCAACACACTTTTAACAGGGGTGGTGCAGCATCGATAATTGACCTGACATTTGCTAGCAGCGGGCTGTTCAACAGCATAAGATGGAGGATCAGCAACCACTACACTGGCAGTGACCATGAAGGCATCCTGTGCGACATAGGAGCCAATAGCAACAGAGTAACAACTACGCGCCACTCGTGCAAAGGGTACAAAGCTGAGACGCTAAACCCGCAGATATTCGCCGAATCGCTGGTCATTAATACCACAAATGACCCTGAGACTGCAGCAGATGCGGTGACAACATGCCTCACAGAAGCATGTAACAGGAGTATGGCAAGACGAGGCACATATCGGCGACACCACACACCCGTGTACTGGTGGTCTAACGATATCGCCGCAGCTAGGAGAGACTGCCACATAGCGCGTCGACAATATTCTCGGTCAGGAGGCAGCGATAATGCGGAAACACTGAGGCTGCAGTACAAGTCTAAGAGAAAAATACTCAAAAGAGCAATCAAAGAGAGCAAGCGTAAGCTATTCCTCGAACTTTGTGACGCGGCCGACACAGATCCTTGGGGAAAGGCATATAATACGATCGTAAAAAAGGTTCACGGGCACAAGCAGCAAGCTCCGACAGACTCCGAGAAACTCGGCATCATCGTCTCCAGCCTTTTCCCCGACCAGCAGAAACCTCCATCGGTGACACCAGCAGAATACGCTTAGAGATTACGGCCAGAGAGGTAATTGACGGCAATGAAAACGCGACGACAAAGCCCAGGCCCAGATGGTATACGAAGCCGTGCCACTAAGCTAGCGGTGTCTCTGCAGCATAGAACTATTCAACCTATGATAGGTCAGGCATTTCCCAACAGATGGAAAACCAGAAACTGGTCCTTATTCCCAAGCCCGATAACCACCAGATGATCCGCATCACCCTAAAATAAAAATCTTGAAGTGGCCATAAAAACAGTTGTAGGACTTGGCCCACTTCAGTTCGGGTTTCGCAAATGCTGTCGATGCCATAAAAACAGTTGTAGACAAGCGTCAAACAAAAAGCACAAGATGGAAAGGCGGAGACAAGGAATATTGCCTGATAGTCACACTTGACGTCAATAATGCATTTAATTCTGCCCGCTGGAATAAAATTCTGGCTGCATTGGAAGTCTTTGGAGTGCCCATGTACTTAACATGTACTATTATACGTGGCTATCTCAGCAACCGGAGCAACCGGTGGCTATCTACAGTACCGATGATGGGCCCAGAACGCATCACATCACAGCCGGAGTCCCTCAGGGCTCGGTATTAGGGCCGACATTATGAAATGTAATGTATGACGGCATTCTCCGTTTGACGCTACCGGCAGGATGCACGATGGTGGGCTTCGCTGACGACATTGCACTGGTGGTAGTGGCGAAGCATCTGAGCCTGGTAGAAACTAAATGCAATGAGGCAGCTGACGGTCAAACGCTGGCTGGACAGTATGGGGTTGGAGCTGGCGGCACAAAAAACGGAGGCAGTGCTAGTCAGTAGCAGAAAAAAGGTGGAGACAGCATCAATTAGAATTGCGGATGAAACGGTTGTGTCTAAGCGAGCACTGCGTTACCTTGGAGTGGTAATTGATACCAGGCTAAGTTTCAGGGAACATTTGGCGATGACTAACACAAAGGCAGCAGGCACTTGCAGGGCACTTTCACGTATCATGCTCAACACCAGGGGCCCCAAGCAATGGAGAAGGCAGCTTCTCATGACGGTCCTTAAATCCGTAATTTTATATGCCGCGCCCATATGGGCCAGAGCAGTAGCAACACCTAGCTACACCAGAGGATTGACAGCGACATACCGGCTGAGTGCCCTACGAGTCTGCTGTGCATTCAGGACGGTATGCCACCAATTGATCTACTAGCCCTAGAGGATCAGGAAGTGTTCTTGGCAGTTCGCAGCAACAACGCAACTAGAAGGATCGCTCGCACAGAAGCGAGGCAGCGCACAATTGATAGATGGCAAAGGAGGTGGGATGAGGCATTGAACGGAAGATGGACTCACTCGCTAATTCCAAATATAAGAGGCTGGATAGGAAGAAATCATGGCCAAGTGTCGTTCCCCATGACACAATTCTTAAGCGGACACGGTTGCTTTCGCAGCTATCTGCATCGTTTCAAGTTCGACAACAGTGCGCTATGCACTTGGTGCACCGAAGACATTGAGGAGGATGCTAGCCATGCACTATTTACGTGTGGCCGATTTGCGGAGCAGCGGACTCGGCTGGGAACACAGCTGGGTACACCTATTAACGCGGGCAATTTAATCTCGATTATGCTAGAAAGCGAATCTAACTGGAGAGCATGCAGCAACTATGCGGCGTGTACAGGAGCTGAGCTTCGCAGGCTAGAACGCGAGAGGGCTAGGGTAGGGTAAGTATGGAATTTCTGTGCTTTCGATGCAATGGCCCACTGGCTAGTCCCGAAAGTAATGTTCCCTACACCCAAATGCACAAGCCACCAGCAGTAATAAATTTTCCCTTTCCTATATTTCTGTTTATTTTTCTCGTACCTATGTAGCCTATGTTATTACTTGCAATATTTATTGTTAAACCTATATAACTTACCATACTATATTCCAACATCTAAATAAACGAATTAAAAAAAAAAAAAAAAAAACCTACCTGTGTACTTACGCCTGTACGTACATACATACATACATCAAAGCATCCGTCTATGCACTGATCGTTTACTTTGGTTTTTCTTTCGCGCACAACACTCGCGGTGTGTAAAAGCGTTCGTATTGTTCTTTTTATATTTCTTTTCCTCTTCGCACAACCACAAAAAAAAAAATTAATTAAAAACACTTAATACAAAACCAAAAACCAAATTTATAAACAGCGACCGACAGTCGTGATATCGATAGGCGGCTCAAGCGCGCCAAATTCAAACCACATTATTTCCGATTCCCGTTTTTTCGCCTATTTATATATCCATCCATATTTATAAATTATATATATATTTGTTTCGGCCAGTATTTTGTGCACATCTATATCTGCCCATATATATATACCAATATATATATATTTGTTTTCCAGCATTTTGTGCACATATACATCCGCCCATATATAGATAAAAAAATACATATTTATTTTTCTCAGCTCTATCGTGCCCATATTTATATATCCATCCATATTTATAAATTATATATATAATTTTTGTTTTTTTTTCGGCCAGTATATTGTGCACATACATCCGCCCATATATATATATCAATACATATATATTTTTTTCCAGCATTACCGTACCCATATATATCCGTCCATATTTATAAATTATATATATTATTTTTTTGGACTCAGGCAATGCTTCTGGCTCCATTACCCCGACAATTAGTGGACCGCCCCCTACCCCATTAAATAGCAGCTTAGGAATTGGTGCAAGTTTCAGTACAACCGACATGCTAGCCTTCGTAAAAGAGCTTCCGACATTTGACGGAACATTAGGAACCATAGATAACTTTGTCACTAGCGTGGAAGAAATTATCATGTTAATTAGAGGGGCAGATCAAACCCCCTATGGGCTATTGCTGCTTAGGGTGATAAGGAACAAAATTATAGGAAGGGCAAAATTAAATTGGGATGAAATAAAATCGAAATCTAAACACTTTACGCTAGCAAGAAGAGCGAAGTAATTTTGCTTAACGAGATCCAATCTCCACCAAAAAATCTAACCCTTGGGAAATTGTACTTCGGAATAATAAAACTTCGTGGAGAATTATTTTCCCTCCTGGCCAACAGCGGCCAAACACCCATTGCGATCGAATCAAAAAAACAACTATATAATGATGTTTGCTTAAACACGTTTTTAATCAACCTTAGGGAACCGCTTAGAACTTTGATCAGATAAAGAGATCCAGTCTCAGTGGAGGATGCCTATGATCGCTGTCGCAAAGAACAGTCATTCTATTACCAGAATTTAAGCAATCCACAATCCCAAACGGATCAGTCACGATCAAACAATCGTAACGCCCCCTATACAAATCATTCGGAACTGCGACACTTGCAAAACACTTAAATACGATAGGCACCCTCCAAAAATCAATTTCGAAATATCGGAAACACCGCATAAGCCCATGGACATAATCCACATAGATGTCTATACAATTAATGGCAACGTCCATCTGACAATAATAGACAAATTTTCAAAGTTTACTTGCGCATATATCTTATCAAACAGAAACTGCATTAACATTTTAAAGTACTTAAAAAATTTCATGAGTCTATACGGAATTCCACAAAAAATCGTATACGATCAAGGGGCAGAATTTTCCAGCCCTATGTTCAAAGAATACTGTGAACAATACAACATTGACACACATTGTACTTCATTCCAACAGTCCACTAGTAACTCCCCTATAGAAAGAGTCCATTCAACTCTAACAGAAGCATTTAGAATTATACTTCATAAAAGGAAAGAAAAAGGATTACCTCTTGACAATGATGAAATCCTCTCAGAAACATTAATCACTTACAACAATGCTATCCACTCAAGCACGAATCATACCCCGTTCGAGCTTTTTAGTGGTAGAACACACATATTTAATAAGACAATGACCCCTAACAATAGACACGATTACCTGAACGAATTAAACTTATTCCGCACAAATCTGTATACAGAAGTTAAGGAACAACTTGAAAAGAAAAAAACCGACAAAATAGCGAAGTTAAATAAGGATAGAACGGCACCACAACAATTGTCCCCGATGAAGTAATTTTTAGGAAGGAAAACAGAAGGAACAAATTGACCCCTCGATTTTCAAAACAAGTAGTACTTAGGGACAAGGGAACAACGTTAATAACCAGGAAAAATCAAAAATTACAATTACAGGCCAAACTTAGAGTAAAACCCAAAAGAACTTAAACTTATGAACTTGTTCAATAATTTTTTTAACTCCCATTTCTCGACCTACCTTACAGAAGCCTACGGGCAAATGCGCAATTCATCTCAATCAGCCCCCTGGACGGAACGTCGCCCATTGCCAGAATTAGTCTGGGCAACGTAAGGATTATAAAAGCCTTTAAAACTATGAACCATATTATAGATATGGACGATTACAAGAATTGTGCTAACAAAATAGAACAAACAATCAAGAATTTAAAATCAAGTGAAATGTTTAAACTATCACTAGGAGTATTAGATGAGAAGCTAAAAGAACTCAAAGGGAAAATAAAAAATCCTTTTACCCCACAGTCGGAGGAAACGGGGACTAATAAATGGGTTAGGTAGCGTAGTAAAAGCTATTACAGGAAACATGGATGATGAAGATTCCAAACAGATTTATGAACAAATTAGGCAGGCAAAAGAAAAAACTGAGTCCTTTTCAAGCGCAGTAAATAATCAAATAAATTTTAACAACGAAGTATTGATCCGTTTTAAGAATATAACAAATCACATCAATAAGGAACAAACCTTGATCAACAATTTCTTAAACATGTCACAAAATGGCATTTTGAAAAACTTTGTGGAAGAACTTTACAACTTTACTGACTTTACAATATATTAATAAATTAAACTATAATATAGATGTGTTAACAGAACACATAAGAAATATTGCGGAAAGCCTAATTTTCGCAGAAATAAACAGAATTCCAAAATTCATCTTAAATATAAAAGAAATCGAATATATAAAAGCATTCTTTCAAAACCAAAGTGTTAACCTAGATCTGGAAGAACACATATATAGTCTATTAAGACTTAAAACTCTCTGCCATGAAAATACAATTATTTTTAATTTAAAAATCCCTATTTTTGAGGATACACACTATAATCTCGAGAGGATTATTCCTTTACCAATAAACGGTACAAAATTTATCATAGCTCCCAATTTTATTGCACAAAATAACAAAACTATATTATATATAAGAAATAAATGTATTAAAATAGATAATAAGACATTCTGCGAGCAAACCTCAAACAACGATTTCCCCACCAACAACGATTGCCTTAGGAATATTATCAAAGGTAAAGCAACCCCATGCGACCTAATTCAAACGGGAAATTTCACCAACATCTTTGAACCTGAAAATGGGATGATCTTTGCCTTTAATACAAAGAACCTTCAACTAGAATCCACTTGCGGAAATTCGACCGTCATTTCGGGATCCTATATAATAAAATATTCAAATTGCTCGATTAGCATAAATAACATCCAATATGATAACACGGATTATAATAACACTGAACACCTGGATATCCTACTACCACCCCATTCAGAGGATCATCGAAAATAAGACAATTGAAGTACTAAGCCTGGAAAAAAATCCACCTGGACGCAATACAAACCAACACAAGATTCCTTCAAAACAACCAAGAAGTAAAAAAACATATGGCCACCTTATATGCTATTTCGGGATGCCTGCTAATAGTCGGCTTTCTTTTTGGAAGCTGCGGAAACAGAAAATTAATTACAATCCACAAATACAATCACCGTTACCTATCTTCACTCCGACCATCCCACCATTATGGCCGTCGCTCCAGTTTGAGGGGGGAGGAGTTACCACAGCAGACACCACACCCCCACCAAAACCCCCTCGGGCATCGCCACTGGTCAACAAAGTATTTCACTATTGAGCAACCGATTCTAAGAGATTGCATTCGACCAGTCTGCAATGCCAACATCCGGCACTTTTCAACATATACATACTTTAGCATATAAAAGCCTTTGCGTGGGCGACAAACCATAAGGCTAAGCATAATTGTATACATAACTATACATACATACACAAAACCTTAAGGCTAAGCACAATTGTATACATAACCATACATACATACAGGAAAACCTAAGCTTCGACTTGCAAAGAATAAAACCCTCAATTCACTTGATTTTTAACAACCAAAGAACAAAGTCGCATTTATTCAAAAAATAATAAAACTCCAAAAACAGGCAACCGGACTCAAGAAGACCGGATCCAACCCAATAAAGGACACAACTGTATTCCCCCCTTGCCCCATTGAGAGAATTCTCCGCAATCGTGCGGGCACATTGAGAAAATTCTTGCGCCCTCATACAGTCCACTTCTCTTTCTTTTTTGTTATCTTTCCGGAATTACGCGAAGCGTACGGACATCCCCCGTAAGTCCACGTCTGCTCGCAGCCTCAGCGAATCCCCAAGGTCCCGTCCGTCTTCGTCCAGCCTACCTAAAGGGCGCATAGTCTCGGCTAAAGACGCCAGGGAACACAAAGGGCGTTCCAAGCTTTCAATAAAGGCTCAGAATCCGCACGTTATTGTGACACACTGTTCTGAGGTTCCCTTCACCCGATCCGTATCCCAACAGCGTAGAGAAGCTCGTGAAAGTGAAGCACTAACTTCTGAAGTACCCTTATTTTCCATTAAAATGCACTTGGAGCAGCTCAAATCCCTTTGGTCAACTGTCGAGATGGAATACTCCCGGTGTCACAAGGCCTTGTCGACCCAACCAGACGAGGACAGCCTAGCCAACACATAAGCCACATCAAAGCGAAGCACGAATCAGCTTACGCGGCGTATGTGCGATGCGGGCCGTTGTTAAATAAAGGCAGTTTGGCTAGTCGAGCAACTGCAATAATTTTGAAGCCCAGATATCGAAATCAAACAAAAAATAATTACAGAATTGGTGTGTGGCGTGTTCCGAAGCCCTAATATCGAAAAAAAAGTTAAAGTTAAAAGTGTATATGTAGTTGCAAGTCAGCAACTACAAACAGCAGCAGAGCAACAAGATAGTTGCAAAGAAGAGGCTGCTAATACGAAAAAATCTGGTGCGATGACCGGCACCGGTAATGCCTGATCCCATAGGCCCTGGACAACAGCAGCTGAGCAACGACACAGCAAACTATCGGGAAACCCTACCCATTGGCAGAAAAGCAGCAGACTATCGGCAAATTCTACTTGGCGGACAACAGTGGCGAACGGTGTCAACAACAGGGTCATCAGATAGGATATAAATTAAGATAGCTATAAGTATATCTATCTATTTTTTTTATTTTATATTTATATCGATATCCTAATATTTGCATAAGACAAAAATGTTTCTTAACAAAACTGAAAAGTTGTTAGGGAAGCAGTTAGAGTTGCATACCAGGTTAAGGCAGTTGGAAGCACTAGATCCCATAAACATAACTAGCAAGGTGATCGAGGACGTAAAAGAGATTAGGAATCAATGGCTACCTAATCATATCAAATTGCTACAGCAGGGGACTTTCGATCACCAGTATTTCACAGATAAAATACATGAAGCGGTGTTAAATATAGTTGCCAAAATATTAGCTTCAGGAGAGTCAGAAAAACCAGGTACTAGTAAGTCAGTGTTAGTTGAAGCAGAAGTGAATATGTCAGAAATGTTTGATGATAGCAAAGGAGAGTCGCGCGGGAATGCGACCTCCAGTCATGAAAACGGTAGTGGTAACCAGGAGATATTTATGGATAGAGTCCGACAGCTTCAGGAATATTTGGAGGTAGTAGAGTTGAAATCAACAGGCAATGGAACATGGATAATGTATATTAATAAAATAAATTATTTATGGGAGAAGGTATGGGGATGCCAAGTAATAACAAGTGATGCAAAATTTAAGAATACTATGGAGGATTTAGAATTCGACGTCCAAAATTCATTATCAATGCTAGAAATGAAAATTAACAATAAGGAAAATTGTAAAGATGAGAATGTAACCGGAAGAGGCGAACTACCGATGTTGCCGAAAATACAGGTACCCACATTTTCTGGAGAACCTAGAGAATGGGACCTGTTTGTAGAACTATTTGCGGAACTGATTGAAAAAAGAGAGGATTTAAGCCCTGCTCTTAAGTTCAATTATTTAAAATCCGCGTTAAAGGGCGAAGCAAAGAGCATGGTAGCCCATCTATTGCCAGTTTCAGCTGACAATTATAGTGCCGCTTGGGAATTGTTAACCAAGCGGTATGAAAATAATCGGAGGGTATTTTCCGAACAATTAAGTCGGAACGTTGATTTACCGATGACCAACAATAAATCCGCAAAAAGTGTTAAAGGAGTGACTGACATAGTTAATGAGTCAGTTTACTTAATTAAAATAAAAGCAAATTTGTCCGATGAAGTTGACGTCATATTCGGACAACTCCTACTAAGGCAATTTGACAGAGGGGCTCTACAATTGTATGAGAGTCAGATTAGAAAAACAAGGCAAATTCAAATGCTATCTGATGTCATGGAATACTTGGAGCAAAGATATTGCTCGCTAAGTGCCATGAGCAAGGAAGAGAAAAAACCGCTAAAAACTGTGTAAAATTATGCGGAAGTCGAAGATAAATGTCCGATTTGCAAAATTGACGGGAACGAAGCGTATAAGTGCTATAAGTTCAAAGGTTTGACACCTACTGAAAGGAAAGGTATGAAACAGCCAAAAAAGTGCAGCTTTGCATAAGATGCTTGAACCATTCAAGCAATAAGTGTGCACTAATGAAATGGTCTGTTCATTGTGCAGTAAGGAACACCATATCTTACTCCATTTTGAAGAAACACAGGAGAGAGTTAATACTTGTGTAACCGCACAACCAACACTGTTGGCCACAGCTTTAATACAAGTTCAAAATATAAATGGAGGATATAAGACTCTAAGAGCCCTTATTGAATGTGGTTCACAGAGCACCAGTTTGTCTGAAGGGGCCGCTAAAATATTAAAATTACCTAAAATTAAACAATATACAGAAATAAGTGGCGTGTCCTCAATAAAATCTAATAAATCAAAATATAAGGTAAAAATAGATGTGAAGACGCGAAACCCTTGGAAAGGACATCTTACGGTTGAGGCAATTGTGTTGCCAAAATTAATGAAAATCAATCAAATCTAATATAAGGTAAAAATAGATGTGAAGACTCGAAATCCTTGGAAAGGACATCTTAAGGTTGAGGCAATTGTGGTGCCAAAATTAAAAATGGCAAACGTGTATATGTCAAAATGGCAAACTTACGTGATAGCTGATCCTACCTTTAATAAACCTGGTACGATTGAAATAATAATGGGAGTAAACGTATATACCCAAATCTTAAAAGGGGGAATTACAAAGATTGATGGCTTGCTAGGCCAAAATACTCAATTTGGTTGGATCGTCTCGGGATGCAGTGGCAACAACAATAGATGTCACAGGTTTTGAACAACGTTGGGAGAAAAAGAAAGCTAAATTTCAAAATAAAAATAACACGATTTCACAGAAATACATCAACAAATCTCAAGAAATAAATTTATGGCAGGACCTCACATTGGAGGTAAAGTGAAAATTGGGGAAGATTCGATTTTGATTCGACATTTTATGAACTTAGGGGCTAATTTAGCATTGAAGTTCTGAGAGAATTTGCTTAACGCGAAGTTTCTGCGAAAAACTTCTTGGCCTTCTTTAAAAGAGACAGACTTACTGCGAAGGTTATACTGTGCTACATTTCGATCATATGCTTACTTGATGTTGTCTCCTGTCGCAAAAGGTTTAACTGGTCAAACTGATTGAGCGGTGTTATGGGCTCTTGTAACAACTTTAATTCCTTATAATCTTATTCCTTATAAGCTTATAATCTGAACCATGAGTAACCATGTCCAGTCTGAACAAAGCTTTATAGGGTGAGCAACCTAAGGATTGATGCAACCATGATCGCAATGCGCAGGATAATTGTTGATCCCAAAATGTTTGATCTTGATTTTTTAAATACGAATGGATCGCCGCTAACAGAGAACGATTAACACGTTCAGCTTCATTGCTTTTCGGAGAATATAAAGCGATATACTGATGTTTTATGCCCAGTTCAGTGAGAAAGGAATTAAACGAATTAGCCTTGAACGCCATTGTCACTGACGTTGATTTCCGGTACTCCAAAACAATGAAATATTGGTTTTATCAAGAATTCTTGTATATCTTCCGAGCGAAACTTTTTTTAACCAATGATATTTACTGAAATGGTCAAGAACAATTAACAAACCGACAAACCCATTTTCGCTGCGGGGTTAAGGACCAAGTAAATCGATATACAGCCGTTGAAAAGGTCTACAAGTTGAAATATGCTATCCCATAGGTGGTCTAAGTATAATTTGGTGTTTTGGACTCTTTACAAGTGTCACACTGACGAATATGGTCACGCACATCCTTTACCATGCCAGGCCAGAAAAGAGTTCTACGTATCTTGTCAATAGTTTTCTGCATACCTGAATGTGAAGACGTATGGCTATCGTAAGGTTGTTTTAGAACATCAACTCTGAGTTTCCAAGAAAGCTTCTCTTGATCATAATCTCCATTGGCATGTTCGGTTCGAATACACAAATGTTTATCTACAATTTTGATTTCCGGAAATTTGTCTTGATTTTTAGTGATTTTCTTCTTCAGCTGCATATAGCTATCGTACAAAAATGCTTCGGAGTCCAGATCTATAATCGCCTCTATCGCAAGGTTTGGCAATCTTGATAACGCGTCCTTTCCTATGTGACATATTAAACTTAAATTGTTGCAAGTGAAAAATCCATCGAGATAATCTTCTAGAAACGTTTTGTTGACGCATCAGCCACAATACACTAGAGTGATCAGTAACTACTTTAAATTCTTGTAATTCCAAATAACACCTAAATTTTTCGATACCCAGTAGAACAGCTAAACATCCTCAGCGTCTGACAAGTACAGCGCCGATATCGTAATCGCTGGCATCACTATGTAAAAACAATTTCTTATTAAAGTCCGGGTTTTGTAGGATAGGGGCAGAAGTTAATAGATCCTTCAACTTATCCATAGAAGCTTGAGCTTCCGGAGTCCAAACAAAATTCCTTTTTGTTGACAACAGTTTCGTTATAGGATAAGTGAGATCATCAAAATTTGGTATGAAACGGCGATACCAACCGCAAACTCCAAGGAATTCTCTAGTTTGTTTCAAATTCTTATGTGGTGGCCAATTTTTTTTATACATGCAATCTTTGACGGATCGGTGCAGATGCCCTTACTGTCTATTACATATCCTTTGACGGATCGGTGCAGATGCCCTTACTGTCTATTACATATCCTCAATAACTAATGCTTGTCACACAAAACTGACTTTTCTCTATGTTAATGGACATGTTAGCTTTCCAAAATTGCTCCGTGATTCTTACTACCACAGAAAGATGAGATGAGAAATCCTCTGAAATTATACGCAGATCATCCAAATAGCAAAAAACAAAATGACGAAGATCGGCAGGGACTACTTTATCCATTAGACGACTCATAGTAGATGAGTTATTGCAAAGGCCGAAAGGCATAACTTTGAATTGATATAAAGGTCTCCCTGGTACTGTAAATGTAGTAAGAGGTTTGGATTCTAAGTTAATTCTATTTGCCAGAGGGCATCCTTCAAATCAATTTTGGAAATTATGTTTGCCTTGGGTAATCTTGAAAAAATACTTTCAAAGGATAAGCATCCTTAATTGTGACTACATTTAACTTGCGGGCGTCTAAACACAGTCGCACTTTATTAGGCTTTATCACCGGTCGTATAGGATAGCTCCAGGCGCTTACAGCTCCTTCTATAACTCCTTATTTAATCATACGATTAATTTCTGTGTACACTAATTTTTCAACTGCTGGACTTATACCGTAAAAACGTTGTTTTACAGGTTTGGCTTCGCCAATCTCGATATTATGCTTTATTATGGATGTACGTCCGAGATGATGACTTGCATTGGGAAACATTTGTTTGACGGCTTCAACCTGTCTTAATTGCGAATACGTGAGAGAATAAGAATTAGGGTCAGCCTCTAACTTTTTCTCGGAGCCGGTCTCGATCGAACTAATTATTGACGGAGCAAGTTCGAAAATTCTTTAAAAGTCATGACCTAATAGTACTATTTTCTTCAACGTTAGAATTACAAATATTATCAACATTCTTTCCAATCTACCGTAAAGTACCATCACTTCTAACATACCTATCACATTTTAGCCGTTTTCGTCCGCTGTGCGCATTTGACGTTTAGTTTTTACAAATTGGGAAAAATGTGATAAATCTGCTTGTGCTAATTCCGAGCCTTTGCAACTTATGCCGGCACCGGTATCCAATAAACCTAATTCTGTGAACGTAAGAAATGAGACTTCTGCATAGATCCTATTATCGTTGTCGTTTCAAAAAATTGTTTCAACAAATAGTTTCCTGGTTTGTCTTGCGTGATCATAATATTTCCTTAGGCTTAACGTGCGTTTAGACAAGGGTTGGTCAGATCTGAAAATTCTGTCTTTAACTGTAAAGTAATGTTGTAAACGCTCAGGATTTGACAAAAATCTTAGTGGGAACTTGTGAGACTTTTGTACGTTTATTTTATGATTCACACTTATACTTTGTTGAATGTTTTCCGAGTAGGTTGTAACCATTGCGGGAGCATCCGACGTTGCCTGGATCCACCCTTCGGTCGGTTTTCCGCTAACCTACTTGTACAATCTTGACATTGGGGCTTATACACATTGGCCGTGCCACAACCGTAACAAAAAATGGCGCGTTCTTCTAGGCAGTGTTGCCATGTGTGACCTGCTTCGCGACAATTCCAACAAACGAACTTCCCTTGCACCGCAGCAACTTCATACTCCTCGTCTGGGAGCTTTAGACTAGACACATCTATCTCACTCTCACAAATTGGGCAATGCTTTTCCTTTTCTAGTAGAGCTTCCAAACAGGATTTATGGAAAATGTGTTTACAGGGAGTACAGAAACATGTTTACGTGTTGTCCAAAACCAAGGAACAAATTTTGCATATGTTTTCTGCAGGAGTGTCCGTATTTGGTGGACTATATTGAACTAGAGACATTTTTGTTTTTCAATTAATTATTTTCCTAAAAGTGACATGACGGTACATGGTTTAATATCGTAACTAGCCAAATGAACCTAAAGAATATTGGTAACCTTATTAATTTTTTTTTTTTTTTTTTGGGCTATGACATTTATTAAATTATTTCTTTTAGTCAGGCTTTGGCCAAGATCCAGACACCTGAACATTTAGTTATCCAAAGCTTACTATAAAACAATTTAATCGTCGTTAATTTAATTGTCTTCGATTTCTTTAGCCGTTCAGCAGTCTTAACATGATCTTAGATACAATCAGTACTGATATCGAGCATACAATATACAATAATCTAAATTGCTAAAAAAAGTTTTGAATGCCTTACTAAACGAGTGCTAAATTATCGAGAACATACAACTAAACAAGCAATCTTGGGATACAAAGTCTTGAAATTCTTGCTTACATTCATTTTCTCTTTTAACTTTGCGGCTGAATATTCCTAACAGAAACATCGGCTTCGCCAAGCAGGTTCATTTTTTCGCGTAAGTTAAACCATAATATAGTCTAACAAAATCGACGAAAACTTGAAACATCATGTTTTGATCTTAAGAATTTTCTGATATCACTTTATATCACATAGGGTAGAACTACATGCTTCTAATGTGGTCTGCTGTCGAAATAACTACTTGCCGTAACTTAAAAAAACTTCTTGTCGGTATTTAATAATGTCAAGAAGTTGAGTACGCTTTTATCCTGCCCCACGTTGGGCGCCATAAATTTTATGTAACCTTCTTATCCGGCTTCATGTTTGGGCGCCAGAAATTTTATGTAATCTTCCTATCACAGCGACGATAAATCGGCCGATAACCGAAAGAAGTCGGTAGGTGAATTGCAGCAGATCGAGATCCTTTGTTTCCGTAGCTCTTGCGGGGTGGGGGGTTGTTTGCTGAAATCTCTACCTTTAATTATAAAATTCAATTTTATTAAGATCTCTACTGAAACTAACTTTAAATGGCAATTGAATGATTCGCAAGAAAAATACTTATGAACACAGTAAGGAATTCATATAAAAAAACATGAAAGAAAGGAAAGAGTATTTTTTGGTTCACAAACTAGTGGTTACTGAGGTGAAATATGTATATGCCAATTTTATACCCTCCCAACCATGAATCTTTGTTATTCTTTGTAAAGATTCCCATAAAAACTGAACATAATCAACTCATGTACTTATGTCACTAGGAAAATAAATTAAATAAATAATTAAAATAAATTCATTAAAATTTCAGATAGAAGCATTTCTTTTCTTATATATTAAATTTTAACAAAATAAGTAGCGACGGATTTTAGTTGCTTGTCTGGTATAACTCAACATTTCAAAATTCCAAACTTTTCACACTTGAGAAACAATAGAACTCAAAAGCAAATTAAACTATTCAATAACAGCGACTAAAGCTAGTAATATGAAAAGAGCTTACTAGTTACAGATTATTAATTATTATAGAATAGAATGAAAAAAAAAATATTGAAGGAAGTTAATGTTTTTTTTGTAGTAATTATTCATCTTATTTAATTTTTGGTTTTTTTTTTAATTCGTTAGGGGTATTTTAAATTTTCAAGTTGCACAAATTTACTCATCACTTTTCATTTCGATTCAATTCAAACATGATTTTTGTTATTTGGTGGATTATGAAACGCTGAAACTGAAATTACATCAACAAATCAGACCATCAATTGACTACCATCACCCCATAGTTCGCAAAAACATGGTCGCCGAATTGATACCGCTTAATACATTAGGCACTTACCCCAAAGTTTAGTGGCTGAAAGACCTTCCATCGAAGCACTGTGGGATGGTGTTTTAGACGATGATTTCTCCTTTCCGCTTTATGACCACCATTAAACTCGGTTTCTCTCACTTTGTTTTTTTTTTTTATACCCTTGCAAAAAGGGTATATTAATTTTGGTCAGAAGTGTGCAACGCATAGAACGAAGCATCTCCGACCATATAAAGTATATATATTCTTGATCAGCACGACGAGACGAGTTCAAATAGCCATGTCCGTCCGTCTGGATCAACGCGAACTTCTCCGAGACCGTAAGAGCTATAGAGCTGAAATTTTGCACGTAGGCTTGTATATACTGCAGGCATTGTATATCTCGGATTCAGCCAGATCGGACAACTATATCATATAGCTCCCATACAAACGTCAAAGTCACGAAACAGTGACTTTCTCAATAACTTCATTAATTTTATAGCTATTGTCATAAAAGTTGGTATTTGTCAGTTTTATGTTCTTATTAATGATTGTGCCAAATTCGATCAAGATCGGGTGACTATATCATATAGCTCCCATACAAACGGCAAAGTCACGAACAGTGACTTTCTCAATAATTTCATTAATTTTATAGCTATTGTCATAAAAGTTGGTATTTGTCAGTTTTATGTTCTTATTAATGATTGTGCCAAATTCGATCAAGATCGGGTAACTATATCATATAGCTCCCATACAAACGGCAATGTCACGAACAGTGACTTTCTCAATAACTTCATTAATTTTATAGCTATTGTCATAAAAGTTGGTATTTGTCAGTTTTATGTTCGTATTAATGATTGTGCCAAATTTGATCAAGATCGGGTGACTATATCATATAGCTCCCATACAAACGGCAAAGTCACGAACAGTGACTTTTCTCAATAACTTCGTTACTTTTTAAGCTATTGTCGTGAAATTTAATAAACGTTAGTTTATTGAAGCTATAAATGTGCCAAATTTGGTCAAGATCGGGTGACTATACCATATAGCTCCCATAGAAACGATAGGTGGAAAACAGTGATTTTCATCAAAAAGTTCGTTAAGTCCTATGCTAAGATTGAAGGCCGTAATTTCGCAAACATTAGTCTTTTTGGATAAAACGTTTTTACACTTTGATGGCAATAGGTAAGGAAAGAATTACCAAAACAGTTGCAAGGGTATACAAACTTCGACGCGGTCGAAGTTATCCCCGGCCCTCTGGTTTTTTTTTGCATTCACTCTATTTACCATTACTCTTGACTTGAATTGTTTAAAATAACCTTCACGTGACTTTAAATTGATGTTACATTTGACTTAATTGTATTATTTTTTCTTTTTTTTAAGCTTGATTGGGGATTCGAAACAAAATTGGCTGGAAAATGGAAGGTTTCCCATCTTTAATATAGAGAAAGATGCAGATGGCGGCGGGGTAAAATTGTAATTAACCTACATACCTGCTATAATAAAAAAACGAAGCGCGTTGCCGCCTCAAAAAACGATAGTTCGCTTATCGCTATCGCAATATTATTCTTTTATCGATTGAACGATACCAATATTATTTATATATCGATTGAACGATACCAATATTATTTATTTATCGATTGATCGCTTTAGAAAAGACGCGCGAAAAGTCGTTAAGTTTAAAAATTTGATTGTTGAAACTAGCGCACGCTACAACTTTCGACAGTTTTCAAAAACATTTCTTCTTATTAGGTTATCCATATATAGGTATGCTTGATAATGTGTTAAATCCGTGAATGTAAGGGACATCATTATTTCTAACGAGTTTGGTGCAATTATTAATCCATATTGTAATCGTTTAAATCTGAATGAACCCTTATCATTTGAAAATCATGTTATATCCTACAAGTTTACAATCAACTACCAATCTCCACCTTTTTTCATTGCTGCCAGGTAGCGACTTATTAAAAAGCAATAAAATTGGACTATTGAACTGAGTCAATAATATTATCTCAATGATATTATATCTGATCAATGTGTCCACTTGTTGATTGATTTAATTTTTTTGCCTATGCGCTATTGTGTAATTTTCGATGTAGACTGGTGTTGTCTTTCAGTTTTATTTTTCGTTTATAGAAGTTATTTGAGGAAATTTGTTCAGATTCTGTGCATTATTTATGTAGAGGTTCCTTCACGAAGTCGCCAGTTTATACATTTTAGTAGCTTTAAGCTGTAGTATATCCATACCAAAAATCATTCAACACAGAGAGCTCAACTTGTAACAATTTGTTGCAAGTAAAAACAATCAAATATGTACGCAATAAAACATAAGTATGCGCTTGAATATATTTATGTGTATACATTAATATATTTAAATAAACATACTCACATAAATATACAGCTAAACATGTTCACATATGTATGTACATGTATATATGCACATACATATATTCATATGACCAACAATGGACAGGCGTAACATGAGCTAGGGCCAAGTCAGCGGGTGAATGCTGACCAAGCACTTTGATGCAAGTGCCCCAAATAATATGTATGTATGTACTGACACTCTCCCTCTCTTTTGTAGATGTCGCTTAAGTCGCAGCATAAGAATATCTATGTAAAAACAATAGGTTAAGCAAAAGAATATTTTTGGGAATAAAAATCAATCTGAATATTACCACCAAACGAAACTGACGTGTTTATTTCCCAAGCTCTAAACCAAGTGGAACCCGGTCATTACATGGCAACCGTGACAATAGGTCAAAAATAGTCCTAAGGATATCGAAAGGACAAAGGAAAAAAAATTTTGTGTATGTATGTGTGTGTGTGAAGAAGAAAAAATATATAACGAAGCCCGATCATAAGAAACGATATAATTGAGGTGTTTCGTTGTGAGCAAAGCCACTCCCCTCAAAGCTCGCTAACTCTAGTGCAAATAAAAAATATATACTCAGAACAAACTGAAGAAAGATTCCCAGTAAAAGGAGACTCAAGAGTACAAATGTGTTTCTTATTGAGTGTACCAAAGGTATGCTGCTACACAAATGCCTGCTATTCCATTTTTATCTAATGGACTAAAAAAAAATAACAAACACACACACAAAAATTAATAAATAAATAATAAAAACAAAAAAAAAAAAAACGTACTAGTTTGCACTTGTTGCACAGTACACCTACTAACCAACCATTGACAGGCTAATACTAAAAACAGGAATAGACTTAACTAAAACATTGTTCAAGCTGTAAGCCTACGCATGTCTACTCTTCTATCTTTCCACGTCTCTGGCTCACTGTGCGAAACACAGTTGAGATAATTTTTCTCTCTTTCAAAATTTTTGAATTATATTAAAACAAAAAAAAATTTTTTTATTGTAAACACCTATTTATTGAGTTAAAAACATAAGGATTAGTTTAGAGTCTTCAGATTTAATTTCTAAGTTTTCGGCAGTTTTCGGCAGTTGGTGCGTCTAGCTCGTTCAAGCGTCACCGGAAGAAGAGAGAGAAAACTTTCAGTGCGGCACCAGGCCGATACCGATATTTTCCATAGGCGACTTAATACTAACAAACGATACTTATTACTAACAATCGATACTTATCACTAACAATCGATATTACAATACCGGTTTCGATATATGCGCGAGTATTTAAAAGACTTATAAATAATTGGGATCTTACAACTCGGCCGTCCTGACGAAGGATCGACCTCGATCCCAGTGGCCAACCAGGGGGTAAACAACAACATCAACTGGCCAGGTTAAATTTCACCTCATCAGCAGCGGCAGTTGCAGCAACTCATGCTGTCCTCGGTCGGCGTCGTCAGTTGCTCGTCCGGACTGGAGGAGGCAGAAGCAGCAGGCGTGATGACTGTAGCGGAAGACGGCACGGAGGGCACTACGGCAGGCATGTCTTCCCCTTGGTCAGCGGCCAAGGGAACGTCAGAGTCAGTAGGATGCGGCCAACAGTATGCATGGTGGCATGCAAGGCATCGAGCAGGGCAGCAAACGTCATCGTCAGATGAAGAGCAGGAGTAATAACGGAGGTACCAGTGGCTCGAATCGCCACTGGCTGTACAGCGAGCCGGGCAGCGGTAGGCTCGGAAGCGGCAGCCGAGACAGCAGCGGGAACTGCAGGGGCCGGCATGGAAGCAGGTACAGCAGCAGCTGGTCTTGCAGCGGCAAGCCTGGAAGCGGTGAATATGTAAGCTGCGGGTACTGCAGCGGCAGGTCTGGAAGTGGCGGCTACAGCAGTAGCGGGTATGGCAACGGCGGACGCGGCAACAGCGGGTACTGCAGCGGCAGGCATGGAGGCAGTGGGTACTGTAACGACAGGCCTGGAAGCGGCGGGCACAGCAGCGGCAGAGGCGGGTGCGGCAGCGGCGGGCACAGCGACAACCGGTACTGCAGCAGCAGGCACGGCAGTGGGTACGATATCAGCGGGTACAGCGGCGGCGGGTACAGCAGTGGATACGGCGGCGGCAGTCACAGCAGTGGGCACGTGAGCAGCGGGTACAGCAGGAGCGGGCACAATGGCCACCGGTACTGCATCGGCAGGCACATCAGTGGGCACATGAGCAGCGGGTACAGCAGCAGCGGGTACGGCAGCAGCGGGCACGGCAGGGGCGAGTATGGCAGCAGTTGGCCCAGCAGGGGCAAGTATAACAGCGGTTGGCCCAGCAGGGGCAAATATAACAGCGGTTGGCCCAGCAGGGGCGGATGCGGCAGTGGTTGGCCCAACAGGGGCGGATGTGTCAGCAGTGGACCCAGCAGGGGCGAGTATGTCAGAAGTCGGCCCGGCAGGGGCGAGTATGGCGGCAGTTGGCACAGCGGGGGCGAGTATGGCAGCAGTTGACCCAGCAGGGGCCAGTATATCAGCAGTTGGCCCAGCAGGGGCGGATGTGTCAGCAGTTGGCCCAGCCGTGGCGAGTATAACCGCGGCGGGCCCGGCAGGGGCGGATGTGGCCGCAGTCTGCACAGCAGCTTTCGGTACTGCAGCAGCGGCGGCTCCAGTGGCAGCCGGTACCGCAGCGGCAGTCACAGCAGTGGGTGCACCAGCAGCGGTGGGCAGGGAGGCGGCCATCTTAGTCGCAGAACGTGTGGCCTGCGTCGGAGCCGATGAAGTTCCATCAGGTTTGGCGGCAAGCGACGACAGTGCCGATTCTTCACTGTCTCGTGTGGCGGTGCCCAGTCGGCGAGTTCGCCCGACTGTGAATGACGGCGGTACCTCGACTCCGCTTGCGCGCAGAGCTCTCGTCATCTCCTCCTTAGTAACTCCCATCGTGGAGTAGGTCAGGACAATTTTCCTTAACTAAGCATAACTTGTCAAAATTGGTGGCGTGCACAGAAATATATCTATTTCCGTCTAGTAATCCCACTTCTGAGTTGTAAACACCTATTTATTGAGTTAAAAACATAAGGATTAGTTTAGAGTCTTCAGATTTAATTTCTAAGTTTTCGGCAGTTGGTGCGTCTAGCTCGTTCAAGCGTCACCGGAAGAAGAGAGAGAAAACTTTCAGTGCGGCACCAGGCCGATACCGATATTTTCCATAGGCGACTTAATACTAACAAACGATACTTATTACTAACAATCGATACTTATCACTAACAATCGATATTACAATACCGGTTTCGATATATGCGCGAGTATTTAAAAGACTTATAAATAATTGGGATCTTACATTATGTAACAATCGAATCCAAAAAAGAATTTTTTTCTCTATCAAACGAATAGAAAACAGGTCTAAATGACCAAGAAACCAAAATTTTTTGGTAGAAAGATGGGTTCTCAAGAATCCAAAATAGACCACCCAACGGCTAATGTCGTTAACAGCGTTAAAATGGTAGATCACAAGGAAAATTTAGAAGAAATAGGGATATTGTTGTTAGCTATCCTAATATTAGTAGCCTTAAATCTGGCTTTGAAATTATATGCAATGCATAATCAAATAATTAAGAAAAAATATCCGAGTAGAGCAGATGGCCTAAATACAGTATAAAAATGGGTCGAGTAGAACTTAAATATTTGAACAAATACGTTCCATTCTTAGACTTCTTCTTTAACAGAGGCGAAACCAATCCAAAATATAAAGAAATCAAATAGTAATAGAGCTGTGCGAAACATCGATGTAGTATCGATACATCGATGTTTCTCTTTTCGTAAAAAACATCGATTTTTTCTCTCCGATGTTCGATGTTTTTGTTAGCTAGCTTTTCCATCACTGAGAAAAGATCGCATCAAATAAAGCATTTCGACTGAAACCGTACGATTGTTCAGTAAGGCTGGAATCATAGTAAGCGAGAAGAGAAGTTCGCTTAAGTTTAATGTAGACATGCTTCTTTGTATACATTGTCACAAGTGAATCTCTGAATTGCATTGTTTTATATTTTTAAGTTTGAAAAAGATTGAATTATGTTTTATAGTATTATGTTTTATAGTATTCACACCGCTTATACTTCCCACTTGCACAACTAACTTTTCTCTGCATGAACCTTTTTATATACTATGTAGTGACTACAACAGACTTTGGCACGTTATCGGTTCCGAAACATCGCTTACGGTTATAAAAACTGCGATCTTGTCCTTTCTCGCTCGTAATTAGTTGTAATCATCTTTATTTAAACCTATCCTGTTTTCTTTTTATATGTAACCTATTATCTTATTACATTTAATATTTCCTATTTCTTTAGTTTAATTTTATGTTTATATATGTAATACGCCTATGCCCTAAGGTCGTAGTGGGTAGAGGTTGTAACATTAACTTTACTTAGGGTCATTCGTAACAGGCCCGGGCCTGGTGTCATATGAGCCACTTGTTCGTACTGAGCGTTGTACGACTACATCTATAATAATAAAAAAAAAAAAAAAGTATGTATTACGCTTGAAAAAGATTAAATTTCTGCTTTATAGTTTGTTGGAGGAGACGTCATCGTTGAAATTAGATTTGTATATGTATATTAAGATTTCTTATATTATTTGTTTAAGATTATTGGAATTTCTACCACTGTATTTACATTAACATGTTCTCATGAAGAGCTTCTAACTCATGAAACCAAAATATAAAGAAGACTTCTGAAGTCGAAGAGGAGAAGACCTATTTTCCTAATTCCACTCCACATACTAATGAGCATTGGAGTCTTGTACCATCTGCAACTGGGCAGGTCAAACATAGTTTTAAGTTTGGAAAAAGAATGCTATTTTTGACAAAGATTTATATTACTTCGATGTAGTATCGATACATCGATATTTTTTCCTGAAAAACATCGAAACATCGATGTGGCCAAACATCGATGTTTCAACAGCTCTAGTGTGTAACGTACTAAAAGACATGAACGAACTAACAACAAAGTTCGTAGATAGTTGCTCGTCAGAAACAGGACTGACGAACACAGTCCTGCACTACCGTCAAAACAATAGAAATGGGCAAAATAATTACCGAGCCAGAGGTAATTATCAATTATAGATACTTCAAACACAATAGAAATATCAGGAATTAGTGAAGGTTCAATTATTTCCAAAGGTCTAAACCTTATAGAACTACTCCAAAGGTCTAAACCTTATAGAACTACCACTTTTGACAGCGTCCGCCATCGACGAAGTTAATTTACGAATCCAGCACACAAAATGGTTGCAGTAAAGAAACAAAAGAAGGCTTTGGAGAGCACCAACAGCCGTTTGGCTTTGGTGATGAAATCCGGCAAATATTGCTTGGGCTACAAGCAAACCTTGAAGACCCTGCGCCAGGGCAAGGCCAAATTGGTGCTGATTGCCAGCAACACCCCCGCCTTGAGGAAATCAGAGATTGAGTACTACGCTATATTGGCCAAGACTGAGGTTCAGCACTACACCGGCACCAAAATTGAATTGGGTACCGCTTGCGGTAAATACTTCCGTGTGTGCACCATGTCCATTACCGATCCCGGAGATTCGGACATTATTCGTTCTCTGCCCGACAACTAAAGTGGAGTTCGTTAATGACGTCGTTTGTTTTTCATTTTTGTATAACATCTAAAAGAGAGCAAATGCTGAAATAAAAACAACACAAATTGATAACTCGACATAACTTCCACATAGAAAATGAAAATTCTCCTATACCATTCGTTGGAATTTTAGGACTGGATTTCTTCAAATCTTTTAATAGCCAATTAGATTTCAGTGAACCAAACGATTTACTAATATTAAGACCAAATAATTTTAATTTTGCAATAAATATCCCCATATTACACACTTGTGTCTTCTCTCGAAGAAGAGGAACGTGTTTTTTTTTAAGCTCCCGCGTTTTTAACTGATTTACATGTTTTTTATTTTGTTTTATCGGCATCGCGATCGAAATTTAAATTTATTAGTAAATCTAACTATCACTCGTTGCGTTTTTGTGTGCTTGTGTTAGTAATTTTTAACAACTTTAATTTCTGTTTATAACCTTTGTTGGTTTTTTTTTTTTTTTCTCTCTCTTTTCTTCCCCTCTCTCCCACCTTAATCTCATTTTTTTTCTTTCTTGCAAATCACAAGCAACGCTCATTTGTTGTTGTCTTGCAATTTATTTGTGTTCTTGTTGCAGTGTTTTTGTTATTGTGATTTCTAACTCCCGCGCTCGCGCTCTTTGACTTTTTTTTCTCGTTTTCGTTTCACTCGTCGCCGTTATTTGCGCTCATATTGCAGTCTGTAATATAGACTCTATATCTCTTAGTCAGTGCTCTCTTTTTCTTTTAACCCTTGTGCACTCTCAAAATCTCTCTTTCTTATTATTTCTGGACCTCAGAGTGAGTTATATATTTTATTACCAATTTTTGATTTTTACTTCTGATCCTAGTTTTCGTGAAGTAACTAGAACTAGTCCAATGGTGCAACCATAGGATAGTTTTCATCCAACTTTAGAATTATCTATTGAGTTTTCCAGCCGCGAGCCCATCTCCGAGTGTGATCCTACGGTACGCACCCGATGTTTTCGGAAGACTGACTTTGTCGCACTAAACAATGCCTTTCTTAATACCGATTGGACTAATTTATACACTTGTACGGATATGAATTCCGCCATTTCTTTATTTTATACAACTGTTGACTCAATCTTTAATGACTGTGTACCCTTAGTGTCTCCAATCTCTCCAATCTTAAGTCTAGGTATTACAAAAAGTATAAAGTCACGGGTCTATCATCGGATCTTTCTCGTTACTTGGTTGCTAAATCGAATTTTATTGTTTCTAATTCTAAATGCTATAATAACTACTTACAACGTTGCAAGTTGCAATTCTCCGAAAATCCTAAAGAGTTCTATAGTTTCGTTAACTCAAAGCGAAATTCTATCTCCCTTCCAACGTTTGCAGTTTTTAATAATGTTTCGGCCTCTTCTGATCAATCTATTTCTAATTTATTTGCTAACTTCTTCTCGATTACTTACACATCCACTAAGTACAGCTCTAGTCTGATATATCCATATCCTATAACTAAATCCAACTGCATTCTTAATCCTATTATAACGGAAAGTTCGGTAGCTAAGGAACTAATGACGATTAACCCGGTATACTCACCGGGCCCAGACGGTATTCCCGCTGGTGTCCTGAGATTCTGTGCGGAGTCATTGTGCTCGCCTTTACTTAAGCTTTTTAAGTTGTCCGTTACACTGTCCGAGTTTCCAACTACATGGAAGGATTCGTTTATTTTACCTCTTCACAAATGTGGCAATAAATCCGACGTCACTAGTTACAGAGGAATTTCTAAATTGGAAGCGATAGCTAAACTGTTTGAGAAAATTATAACGTCTCAAATACAGCATTTATGTAAATATATTTTTTCGCCATACCAGCATGGGTTTGTCAAGAATAGGTCTACCACAACTAACCTTCTACAGTTTAGATCTTTTGTAATCCAAGGTTTTAAGAAACAAAAGCAAACTGATGTCGTATATACGGATTTCAGTAAGGCTTTCGATTCGGTAAACCATGCCTTAGTTGGCTTTCCAGATGCTCTCCTTGCCTGGATTTCACAATATCCAAGCAATAGAAGGCAGAGGGTTCTTTTTAGGTCCTCTCTTTCTAAGATCAGTTGTGTTGAATCGGGAGTCCCACAGGGCAGTCACCTTGGCCCATTACTATTCACCATTTTTATTAATGATCTCCAACCGTTCTTTTAAATTCCAGAGTTCTTATGTATGCCGATGATGTAAAAATCGCTAATCGCATCGTAGACTCTCTCTCATGTGATACTTTGCAAGCTAACCTGAATGCTTTTCAGGGGTGGTGTAGGGCTAACTTGTTATCGCTAAACTGTTCTAAGAACTTTTTAGTTAATTTCCCGTTAGAAAGAATTAATAATACTTCTTTGGTTGTAAAAGATTTGGCCCTTTATAAAGCGCTGCTCGAAGGAGTTTAAGGATCCATATACTACCAAAATACTTTTTACTTCTTTAGTCCGCCCCATATTGGAGTATGGATTTTGTGTTTGGTCTCCTCAATATGAGTTTTATCAAAACAAATCAGAATCTGTACAAAAACAGTTTTTACTCTTTGCCTTTCGTGATTTGCGCTGGGATCCAACTGTACAACTTCCATCTTATTCTAGTCGACTTCAGTTTATTAACCTACCTTCTTTAACTAATCGTAGAACTTTGCTTGGTGTAACTTTTCTTTACAAACTTTTGAATGGTGAGGTTGACTTATCCAAGCTGTTGAGCCAAATTAACATTTCTGTTCCATCTAGAAGGAATTGCAATTTCACACCGCTTATACTTCCTATTTGCACAACTAACTTTTCTCTGCATGAACTTTTTCGTATACTATGTAGTGACTACAACAGACTTTGGCACGTTATCTGTTCCGAAACATCGCTTCCGATTATAAAAACTACGATCTTGTCCTTCCTCGCCCGTAATTAGTTGTAATTCATCTTTATTTAATCCTATCCTGTTTTCTTTTTATATGTAACCTATTATCTTATTACATTTAACATTTTCTATTTCTTTAGTTTAATTTTATGTTTATATATGTAATACGCCTATGCCCTTAGGTCGTAGTGGGTAGAGGTTGTAACATTAAGTTTACTTAGGGTCATTCGTAACAGTCCCGGGCCTGATGTCATTTGGGCCACTTGTTCGTACTGAGCGTTGTACGACTACGTCTATAAGAATACCAGAATCTTCCGAGCGAGATCTGAAGTAATCCGACAAATAAATATTCCAAATGAAAACTCAAATATCGTCATCTTAAATCAAGAGGTCGAAAATGGAATATTTATTGGAAATTCGATCTCAAGCCCGAACAAAACATTTGTCCGAATTTTAAACACAACAAAGAGAGTAAAAATTTTAAATTTAAAAAACATAAAATATGAATCATTAAAGAATTATGAAATTGTACAGACAACTGATGACCAAAGAAGTCAATCAGTAATACAAAAACTAAAGCCAAACTTCTCACCTATGTTCAAAAACGTACTAGAAGAGCTCTGCACCAAGTATACAGATGTATTTGGTTTAGAAAACGAACCAATTACTACGAACAACTTTTATAAACAAGAACTAAGATTGAAGGACAACCAGCCAATATACACAAAAAATTACAGAATATCACAAGAAGAAATAACACGATAACTCATTCAAGACAAAATAGTTGAACCATCAGTGTCTGAATATAATAGAAAATTTCCAAATTCCATTCAAAGAATGATGACAATTGTTTTCTCTGAATTAAACCCGTCACAAGCATTCCTTTACACGGATGACTTCAGTCATTGATTGTTCCGAGAAACACATGCTCAAAAACCTAAAGGATATTTTTGACATATTCAGAAAACACAACCTCAAACTGCAAGTGGCATTCTTGGGTCACAAATGTACTGACAAAGGAATATTGCCAGACGACACAAAATATGATGTCATAAACATACCCAGTACCAAAAGATGCTGATAGTGCTAGAAGATTCGTAGCTTTTTGCAACTACTACATACGTTTTATTAAAAACTTCGCAGTACATTCACGTCCAACAACACGACTATGTAAGAAAAACGTAGATTTTGTTGTGTCTGAAGAATGCCAAAAAGGATTTGAATATCTGAAAAAAGCCATAATAGAACCCACACTGTTGCAGTATCCAAATTTTAGCAAAGAATTTTGTATAATAACAGATGCTAGCAAATATGCCTGTGGAGCAGCATTGACTCAAACTTACGGTGATAAGCAGTTACCAGTAGCATACGCTTTTCGTTCATTCACTAAAGGTGAAAGTAATAAAAGTACTACTGAACAAGAACTAGCTGCGTTACACTGGGCTATTACACACATTCGCCCATATATATATGGCAAACACTTCAGAGTCAAAACAGACCATAGACCACTAACGTATTTATTCTCCATGGTAAATCCAAGTTTAAAATTAACAGAAATAAGACTTGATCTAGAAGAATATCAGTTCACAGTAGAATATCTGAAGGGAAAAGATAATTTCGTTGCGGATGCATTATCCCGCATTACACTACAGGATCTAAAAAACACAAAAGCAAATGTCCTGAAAGTCACTACCAGGCAGCACGTACCTAATGATGCTTCTAAGCCGAAAATACATGAAGTACTCTGCAATGATGAAGTAGTGTAACGAAAAGTAGTGACCTTGCGCATAACACACGATTTATGTTTCCTCAAACATGGAAAGAAAGTTATAACAAGAATTGAGATTGGAGATCTGTACACGAATGGAAATCTAGACTTATGTCAGTTTTTTTCAAAGGTTTGAAAATCAAGCCGGTTAATAAAAATATCTTTGGAACATTTTCAATAGAGTCTTTTAAAGAAATGGGCAATAACATATTGAAAACATTAAGAGTAGCGCTACTCCAACCGGTGACTATTATAGAAAAAGATAAAGAAGCAATATCGTCTACATACCATGATGATCCGATACAGGGTGGCCATGCAGGCATTACAAAAACTTTGGCCAAGGTAAAAAGATATTATTGAAAAAACATGACACGTCATGTAAAAGACTACATTAATAAATGTGAAAAATTCTAAAGTCAAAAACGACAAAGCACATAAAAACACCCTTAATTATTACGGAAACCCCCATACATGCTTTTGATAGGGTAATAGTGGACACCATTGGTCCATTACCAAAATCCGAAAATGGTAACGAATATGCAGTCACTTGACGAAATACTTAGTAGCAATACCAGTTCCCAATAAAACCGTTACAACAATCTCTAAAGCTATTTTTGAATCCTTTATTCTGAAGTACGGTCCAATGAAGACGTTCATTACGAACATGGGAACAGAATACAAAAATTCAATAATAAATGACTTGTGCAAATATTTAAAAATAGACAACATTACGTCTACTGCACACCACCACCATACCTTGGGTACCGTTGAAAGAAGTCATAGAACATTCATTGAGTACATTCGATCATATATATCAGTAGATAAAACTGATTGGGACATATGGTTACAATATTTTATGTACTGTTTTAACACAACCCCGTCAGTAAACAAAATAATCTACCAACGCATTTTAATAGCATAAATAGAATAGAACCATTATATAACGTAGATGATTATGCTAAAGAAGTTAAGTTTAGATTAGAACTAGCATACAGTAGAGCTAGAATAATGTTAGAGAAACGTAAGGAAAATCAGAAAAATTTTTATGACAATAAGTCAGCAGATTTAAAAAAAAAAAAATAGGCGATAGGGTTTTCTTAAAAAACGAAGCTGGTCATAAGCTTGACTCAGCCTATATAGGACCATTCGAAGTTGTAGAAATATTTAAAAACAACAACATAAAAATTAGGAATAATAAAAATAAGATACAAACAGTACATAAGGATAGGTTAAAAATTTGCAAAAATAATTAATAAAAAAAAAAAAAATGGAAAAGAAAAATATGAATTTTTTGTATGGATTCAACTACTATAACTATTTCATTTTATTAAAAATAGAGTTGAATGTTTTGCCGGCTCGAGGTCAAAAGTTGGGCGAATAAAAACAAAAATGAAAAACACAGTTTGTCCTTATTTTCGTTCCGATATATTTCGACCACTCATCGGTGGTCGTCTTCAGGGCAACTATAAATAACATTGAATTGTGATTGACATAATATTAATTTAACAACATGAAAACACCTACTTAGTTTTACACGTCCGCACACTGTAACGTGGAGCTACACACTGATTTGTCCCTAATAAATGCCTGTATAAATGCGCGCAGTTGTCTGTATCTACCTTATAATTAAGTCTTATATTCGTTGGGGTATTTATTATGTGCAGCATCTCCAAAGTGTAACGTTTGTTGTAATGTTGTTCTTGGTCTATTATGTTTACTTCGTCAAAATTTGGGGAATATCCACTGGCGGCACAGTGGGCCATAAGTGCCGTTTTTGGTGCATTGGAGTGTTGACGAAGTTTATAGTCAGATCTATGTTGCGATAGTCTTGTTTTTAGCCTCGATTTTGTTGTCCCTATATATATTTTATCACAGTTTTCTTCATTAGTCCCATTGCACGGTATTTTATATACTACGTTGCTCTTGTCCATTGTATCAATCCTACTTTTTGTTCTGTTAAAAATACTCCGTAGTGTGTTATTGGGTTAATGTGCTATCTGTATTTGTTCAATGTCATAGCAATCTGAGTTTGCTAATCTTTCCGATAGTTGTGGGACATATGTGACGGACATAAAGCGTTTTGTCGGAACATCTTTATTGGTTTTATTATTGCGAGATTTTAGTAAAGTCCTTATGGTGTGGTTTGGAAAGTCATTATCCTTTAAAATTCGTCGTATTTCTTCCTTCGTTTCTTCATGAAAAATTGGGTCCGATATATTGACAACCTCTTGCTGTATTTATTATCATCGACTTCGGATGTTTGGAGTTGAAGTTAATTATTCGTCCTGATGCTGTTGGTTTTTTGTACCATTTTAATTTTAGTTCATTTCCTCGTCTGTGTATTGATGCGTCTAGATATGTTAATTTGTTGTCATTTTCTAATTCTATTGTAAACTTTATGTTCCTGTCAAATGAATTTAGGTTGTCAAGTGTGTTTTGGATTTCGTCTTCTTTAATTATGGCAAAAAGGTCATCTAAATATTTCGTCTTAACTCTAGGTGGTCGCTGTAGTGTTTTCATCATTTTGTCTAAGAGTTCTTCCATAATAATGTCAGCTATTATCGGTGACGCTGGTGAGCCCATAGGCATTCCAACCACATCAATTCCACCAAGAATATATGGATTACCCAAAATTCACAAAGAAGGTACGCCATTGAGACCAATCTGTTCATCAATTGGTTCTCCATCGTACGGACTATGCAAATATATAGTCAACATATTAAAAAATATAACGGCAGACTCAACATATAACGTAAAAAACGCCTCAGAATTTAAGACAGGGATTAATGACACATACATTTGCGACGATGAAAGATTAATTTCATTTGACGTAGTCTCACTTTTTCCATGTATTCCAATAGAATTGGCACGTTGACACCATTAGAGAAAAGTGGATAAAAATAAAAGCGCACACTAACATTCCAAAATTAACATTTATGGAAATAGTACGTTTTTGTATACAAGAGAACAGATATTTCAGATACAAAGACAAGATATACACACAACTAAAAGGAATGCCTATGGGCTCACCAGCGTCACCGATAATAGCTGACATAATTATGGAAGAACTCTTAGACAAAATGATGAAAACACTACAGCGACCACCTAGAGTTATGACGAAATATGTAGATGACCTTTTTGCCATAATTAAAAAAGACGAGATCCAAAACACACTTGACAACCTAAATTCATTTGACAGGAACATAAAGTTTACAATAGAATTAGAAAATGACAACAAATTAACATATCTAGACGCATCAATACACAGACGAGGAAATGAACTAAAATTAAAATGGTACAAAAAACCAACAGCATCAGGACGAATAATTAACTTCAACTCCAAACATCCAAAGTCGATGATAATGAATACAGCAAGAGGTTGTATACAACGGATGCTCAATATATCGGACCCAATTTATCATGAAGAAACGAAGGAAGAAATACGACGAATTTTAAAGGATAATGACTTTCCAAACCACACCATAAGGACTTTACTAAAATCTCGCAATAAGAAAACCAATAAAGATGTTCCGACAAAACGCTTTATGTCCGTCACATATGTCCCACAACTATCGGAAAGATTAGCAAACTCAGATTGCTATGACATCGAACAAATACAGATAGCACATAAACCCAATAACACACTACGGAGTATTTTTAACAGAACAAAAAGTAGGATTGATACAATGGACAAGAGCAACGTAGTATATAAAATACCGTGCAATGGGACTAATGAAGAAAACTGTGATTAAAATATATATAGGGACAACAAAATCGAGGCTAAAAACAAGACTATCGCAACATAGATCTGACTATAAACTTCGTCAACACTCCAATGCACCAAAAACGGCACTTATGGCCCACTGTGTCGCCAGTGGACATTCCCCAAATTTTGACGAAGTAAACATAATAGACCAAGAACAACATTACCACAAACGTTATACTTTGGAGATGCTGCACATAATAAATACCCCGACAAACATAAGACTTAATTATAAGGAGAACAGACAGCGCGCATTTATACAGGCATTTATTAGGGACAAATCAGTGTGTAGCTCCACGTCACAGTGTGCGGACGTGTAAAACTAAGTAGGTGTTTTCTTGTTGTTAAATTAATATTATGTCAATCACAATTCAATGTTATTTATAGTTGCCCTGAAGACGATCACCGATGAGTGGTCGAAATATATCGGAACGAAAATAAGAACAAACTGTGTTTTTATTTTTGTTTTTATTCGCCCAACATTTGACCTCGAGCCGGCAAAACATTCAACTCTAAACAACAAAAAGGTCGCAAAAATCAACATATAACATGAACGGAAGGCACGCCGAAAACATATTCCAACACCATGGCTTATGCAGAAATTAAGTCCAACTATAACAAATATAAGACCGTGATTAACAAGTATCAATCAACAACAAAAAAATTAGTAAAACTTAAGTCTAGCATAAAATTTCTCTTAAAATGTAGGAAATCAAAATTAGTCCCAAAATTTATCAGCAATAACTCAAAATACAAGTTGATTTTCACAAAAGATACTGACACACATTCGGACATTAACAAAATATTAGAGAGACATACGCATAATTTTCACACAAAGATATTAAGCTTATTAATAAAACATAAACATAACATACTAGCCAGACAAAACAAAGAGAAGGAAAAAGCAACAAAAAAGTTACAAGAACAGCTGGACGAAAATGATTTTAAAACATTTATGAAGAGTGAGAACACAATAGCCGAAAAATTAACAACAACTTTGAAGAGACATCATGAATCCAAACATGAGAGACTACGAAAACAACGGAACAGCGTCCTTTTGAACAACAACAACAACAACAACAACAAAACGATTGGTTTGTAAACAAGACGAATATAGAATTCCCGAACGACGTAAAAGCGTTACTGGCGAAAGGCCCTAAGTTCGCAAAAAACCCAGGAGAGGAGCTAGTACAGACTCTTAAAGACAAAGAAAAACAAGAGGAAGCACGCACAAAATTCTCTTTATTAATAAAAGACCACAAAACATCTAACAAAGAAGACGCTGCTGATCGTGCAATACTTGACACAGTGGAACAAACAAGGAAATTTCTTAGACAGAATGATGACATATTAATTTTAACTTCAGATAAAGGAAATAAGACAGTTGCAATGGATAAGACTGAGTATGACAAAAAAATGGATAGTATACTTAACGATTTAAATACATATAGAACCTTAAGGAAGGACCCAACCACTAGACTACAGACCAAAAACAACGAATTGGTGGAAAAACTATACAAACATGAACTTATTTCACGGACCGAACGAAATAAGCTTATAACAACCACATCAATTCCACCAAGAATATATGGATTACCTAAAATTCACAAAGAAGGTACGCCATTGAGACCAATCTGTTCATCAATTGGTTCTCCATCGTACGGACTATGCAAATATATAGTCAACATATTAAAAAATATAACGGCAGACTCAACATATAACGTAAAAAACGCCTCAGAATTTAAGACAAGGATTAATGACACATACATTTGCGACGATGAAAGATTAATTTCATTTGACGTAGTCTAACTTTTTCCAAGTATTCCAATAGAATTGGCACTTGACACCATTAGAGAAAAGTGGATAAAAATAAAAGCGCACACTAACATTCCAAAATTAACATTTATGGAAATAGTACGTTTTTGTATACAAGAGAACAGATATTTCAGATACAAAGACAAGATATACACACAACTAAAAGGAATGCCTATGGGCTCACCAGCGTCACCGATAATAGCTGACATAATTATGGAAGAACTCTTAGACAAAATGATGAAAACACTACAGCGACCACCTAGAGTTATGACGAAATATGTAGATGACCTTTTTGCCATAATTAAAGAAGACGAGATCCAAAACACACTTGACAACCTAAATTCATTTGACAGGAACATAAAGTTTACAATAGAATTAGAAAATGACAACAAATTAACATATCTAGACGCATCAATACACAGACGAGGAAATGAACTAAAATTAAAATGGTACAAAAACCAACAGCATCAGGACGAATAATTAACTTCAACTCCAAACATCCGAAGTCGATGATAATGAATACAGCAAGAGGTTGTATACAACGGATGCTCAATATATCGGACCCAATTTTTCATGAAGAAACGAAGGAAGAAATACGACGAATTTTAAAGGATAATGACTTTCCAAACCACACCATAAGGACTTTACTAAAATCTCGCAATAAGAAAACCAATAAAGATGTTCCGACAAAACGCTTTATGTCCGTCACATATGTCCCACAACTATCGGAAAGATTAGCAAACTCAGATTGCTATGACATCGAACAAATACAGATAGCACATAAACCCAATAACACACTACGGAGTATTTTTAACAGAACAAAAAGTAGGATTGATACAATGGACAAGAGCAACGTAGTATATAAAATACCGTGCAATGGGACTAATGAAGAAAACTGTGATAAAATATATATAGGGACAACAAAATCGAGGCTAAAAACAAGACTATCGCAACATAGATCTGACTATAAACTTCGTCAACACTCCAATGCACCAAAAACGGCACTTATGGCCCACTGTGCCGCCAGTGGACATTCCCCAAATTTTGACGAAGTAAACATAATAGACCAAGAACAACATTACAACAAACGTTACACTTTGGAGATGCTGCACATAATAAATACCCCGACAAATATAAGACTTAATTATAAGGTAGATACAGACAACTGCGCGCATTTATACAGGCATTTATTAGGGACAAATCAGTGTGTAGCTCCACGTCACAGTGTGCGGACGTGTAAAACTAAGTAGGTGTTTTCTTGTTGTTAAATTAATATTATGTCAATCACAATTCAATGTTATTTATAGTTGCCCTGAAGACGACCACCGATGAGTGGTCGAAATATATCGGAACGAAAATAAGAACAAACTGTGTTTTTTATTTTTGTTTTTATTCGCCCAACATTTGACCTCGAGCCGGCAAAACATTCAACTCTAAACAACAAAAAGGTCGCAAAAAATCAACATATAACTTGAACGGAAGGCACGCCGAAAACATATTCCAACACCATGGCTTATGCAGAAATTAAGTCCAACTATAACAAATATAAGACGGTGATTAACAAGTATCAATCAACAACAAAAAAATTAGTAAAACTTAAGTCTAGCATAAAATTTCTCTTAAAATGTAGGAAATCAAAATTAGTCCCAAAATTTATCAGCAATAACTCAAAATACAAGATGATTTTCACAAAAGATACTGACACACATTCGGACATTAACAAAATATTAGAAAGACATACGCATAATTTTCACACAAAGATATTAAGCTTATTAATAAAACATAAACATAACATACTAGCCAGACAAAACAAAGAGAAGGAAAAAGCAACAAAAAAGTTACAAGAACAGCTGGACGAAAATGATTTTAAAACATTTATGAAGAGTGAGAACACAATAGCCGAAAAATTAACAACAACTTTGAAGAGACATCATGAATCCAAACATGAGAGACTACGAAAACAACGGAACAGCGTCCTCTTGAACAACAACAACAACAACACAAACGATTGGTTTGTAAACAAGACGAATATAGAATTCCCGAACGACGTAAAAGCGTTACTGGCGAAAGGCCCTAAGTTCGCAATCCCAGTAGAGAAGAGAAAATTCCCTCTCTTTAAATATATAGCAGACGGAGAGGAGCTAGTACAGACTCTTAAAGACAAAGAAAAACAAGAGGAAGCACGCACAAAATTCTCTTTATTAATAAAAGACCACAAAACATCTAACAAAGAAGACGCAGCTGATCGTGCAATACTTGACACAGTGGAACAAACAAGGAAATTTCTTAGACAGAATGATGACATATTAATTTTAACTTCAGATAAAGGAAATAAGACAGTTGCAATGGATAAGACTGAGTATGACAAAAAAATGGATAGTATACTTAACGATTTAAATACATATAGAACCTTAAGGAAGGACCCAACCACTAGACTACAGACCAAAAACAACGAATTGGTGGAAAAACTATACAAACATGAACTTATTTCACGGACCGAACGAAATAAGCTTATAACAACCACATCAATTCCACCAAGAATATATGGATTACCTAAAATTCACAAAGAAGGTACGCCATTGAGACCAATCTGTTCATCAATTGGTTCTCCATCGTACGGACTATGCAAATATATAGTCAACATATTAAAAAATATAACGGCAGACTCAACATATAACGTAAAGAACGCCTCAGAATTTAAGACAAGGATTAATGACACATACATTTGCGACGATGAAAGATTAATTTCATTTGACGTAGTCTCACTTTTTCCAAGTATTCCAATAGAATTGGCACTTGACACCATTAGAGAAAAGTGGATAAAAATAAAAGCGCACACTAACATTCCAAAATTAACATTTATGGAAATAGTACGTTTTTGTATACAAGAGAACAGATATTTCAGATACAAAGACAAGATATACACACAACTAAAAGGAATGCCTATGGGCTCACCAGCGTCACCGATAATAGCTGACATAATTATGGAAGAACTCTTAGACAAAATGATGAAAACACTACAGCGACCACCTAGAGTTATGACGAAATATGTAGATGACCTTTTTGCCATAATTAAAGAAGACGAGATCCAAAACACACTTGACAACCTAAATTCATTTGACAGGAACATAAAGTTTACAATAGAATTAGAAAATGACAACAAATTAACATATCTAGACGCATCAATACACAGACGAGGAAATGAACTAAAATTAAAATGGTACAAAAAACCAACAGCATCAGGACGAATAATTAACTTCAACTCCAAACATCCGAAGTCGATGATAATGAATACAGCAAGAGGTTGTATACAACGGATGCTCAATATATCGGACCCAATTTTTCATGAAGAAACGAAGGAAGAAATACGACGAATTTTAAAGGATAATGACTTTCCAAACCACACCATAAGGACTTTACTAAAATCTCGCAATAAGAAAACCAATAAAGATGTTCCGACAAAACGCTTTATGTCCGTCACATATGTCCCACAACTATCGGAAAGATTAGCAAACTCAGATTGCTATGACATCGAACAAATACAGATAGCACATAAACCCAATAACACACTACGGAGTATTTTTAACAGAACAAAAAGTAGGATTGATACAATGGACAAGAGCAACGTAGTATATAAAATACCGTGCAATGGGACTAATGAAGAAAACTGTGATAAAATATATATAGGGACAACAAAATCGAGGCTAAAAACAAGACTATCGCAACATAGATCTGACTATAAACTTCGTCAACACTCCAATGCACCAAAAACGGCACTTATGGCCCACTGTGCCGCCAGTGGACATTCCCCAAATTTTGACGAAGTAAACATAATAGACCAAGAACAACATTACAACAAACGTTACACTTTGGAGATGCTGCACATAATAAATACCCCGACAAATATAAGACTTAATTATAAGGTAGATACAGACAACTGCGCGCATTTATACAGGCATTTATTAGGGACAAATCAGTGTGTAGCTCCACGTCACAGTGTGCGGACGTGTAAAACTAAGTAGGTGTTTTCTTGTTGTTAAATTAATATTATGTCAATCACAATTCAATGTTATTTATAGTTGCCCTGAAGACGACCACCGATGAGTGGTCGAAATATATCGGAACGAAAATAAGAACAAACTGTGTTTTTTATTTTTGTTTTTATTCGCCCAACTTTTGACCTCGAGCCGGCAAAACATTCAACTCTAAACAACAAAAAGGTCGCAAAAATCAACATATAACTTGAACGGAAGGCACGCCGAAAACATATTCCAACACCATGGCTTATGCAGAAATTAAGTCCAACTATAACAAATATAAGACGGTGATTAACAAGTATCAATCAACAACAAAAAAATTAGTAAAACTTAAGTCTAGCATAAAATTTCTCTTAAAATGTAGGAAATCAAAATTAGTCCCAAAATTTATCAGCAATAACTCAAAATACAAGATGATTTTCGCAAAAGATACTGACACACATTCGGACATTAACAAAATATTAGAAAGACATACGCATAATTTTCACACAAAGATATTAAGCTTATTAATAAAACATAAACATAACATACTAGCCAGACAAAACAAAGAGAAGGAAAAAGCAACAAAAAAGTTACAAGAACAGCTGGACGAAAATGATTTTAAAACATTTATGAAGAGTGAGAACACAATAGCCGAAAAATTAACAACAACTTTGAAGAGACATCATGAATCCAAACATGAGAGACTACGAAAACAACGGAACAGCGTTCTCTTGAACAACAACAACAACAACACAAACGATTGGTTTGTAAACAAGACGAATATAGAATTCCCGAACGACGTAAAAGCGTTACTGGCGAAAGGCCCTAAGTTCGCAATCCCAGTAGAGAAGAGAAAATTCCCTCTCTTTAAATATATAGCAGACGGAGAGGAGCTAGTACAGACTCTTAAAGACAAAGAAAAACAAGAGGAAGCACGCACAAAATTCTCTTTATTAATAAAAGACCACAAAACATCTAACAAAGAAGACGCAGCTGATCGTGCAATACTTGACACAGTGGAACAAACAAGGAAATTTCTTAGACAGAATGATGACATATTAATTTTAACTTCAGATAAAGGAAATAAGACAGTTGCAATGGATAAGACTGAGTATGACAAAAAAATGGATAGTATACTTAACGATTTAAATACATATAGAACCTTAAGGAAGGACCCAACCACTAGACTACAGACCAAAAACAACGAATTGGTAGAAAAACTATACAAACATGAACTTATTTCACGGACCGAACGAAATAAGCTTATAACAACCACATCAATTCCACCAAGAATATATGGATTACCTAAAATTCACAAAGAAGGTACGCCATTGAGACCAATCTGTTCATCAATTGGTTCTCCATCGTACGGACTATGCAAATATATAGTCAACATATTAAAAAATATAACGGCAGACTCAACATATAACGTAAAAAACGCCTCAGAATTTAAGACAAGGATTAATGACACATACATTTGCGACGATGAAAGATTAATTTCATTTGACGTAGTCTCACTTTTTCCAAGTATTCCAATAGAATTGGCACTTGACACCATTAGAGAAAAGTGGATAAAAATAAAAGCGCACACTAACATTCCAAAATTAACATTTATGGAAATAGTACGTTTTTGTATACAAGAGAACAGATATTTCAGATACAAAGACAAGATATACACACAACTAAAAGGAATGCCTATGGGCTCACCAGCGTCACCGATAATAGCTGACATAATTATGGAAGAACTCTTAGACAAAATGATGAAAACACTACAGCGACCACCTAGAGTTATGACGAAATATGTAGATGACCTTTTTGCCATAATTAAAGAAGACGAAATCCAAAACACACTTGACAACCTAAATTCATTTGACAGGAACATAAAGTTTACAATAGAATTAGAAAATGACAACAAATTAACATATCTAGACGCATCAATACACAGACGAGGAAATGAACTAAAATTAAAATGGTACAAAAAACCAACAGCATCAGGACGAATAATTAACTTCAACTCCAAACATCCGAAGTCGATGATAATAAATACAGCAAGAGGTTGTATACAACGGATGCTCAATATATCGGACCCAATTTTTCATGAAGAAACGAAGGAAGAAATACGACGAATTTTAAAGGATAATGACTTTCCAAACCACACCATAAGGACTTTACTAAAATCTCGCAATAATAAAACCAATAAAGATGTTCCGACAAAACGCTTTATGTCCGTCACATATGTCCCACAACTATCGGAAAGATTAGCAAACTCAGATTGCTATGACATTGAACAAATACAGATAGCACATAAACCCAATAACACACTACGGAGTATTTTTAACAGAACAAAAAGTAGGATTGATACAATGGACAAGAGCAACGTAGTATATAAAATACCGTGCAATGGGACTAATGAAGAAAACTGTGATAAAATATATATAGGGACAACAAAATCGAGGCTAAAAACAAGACTATCGCAACATAGATCTGACTATAAACTTCGTCAACACTCCAATGCACCAAAAACGGCACTTATGGCCCACTGTGCCGCCAGTGGACATTCCCCAAATTTTGACGAAGTAAACATAATAGACCAAGAACAACATTACAACAAACGTTACACTTTGGAGATGCTGCACATAATAAATACCCCGACAAATATAAGACTTAATTATAAGGTAGATACAGACAACTGCGCGCATTTATACAGGCATTTATTAGGGACAAATCAGTGTGTAGCTCCACGTCACAGTGTGCGGACGTGTAAAACTAAGTAGGTGTTTTCTTGTTGTTAAATTAATATTATGTCAATCACAATTCAATGTTATTTATAGTTGCCCTGAAGACGACCACCGATGAGTGGTCGAAATATATCGGAACGAAAATAAGGACAAACTGTGTTTTTCATTTTTGTTTTTATTCGCCCAACTTTTGACCTCGAGCCGGCAAAACATTCAACTCTAAACAACAAAAAGGTCGCAAAAAATCAACATATAACTTGAACGGAAGGCACGCCGAAAACATATTCCAACACCATGGCTTATGCAGAAATTAAGTCCAACTATAACAAATATAAGACGGTGATTAACAAGTATCAATCAACAACAAAAAAATTAGTAAAACTTAAGTCTAGCATAAAATTTCTCTTAAAATGTAGGAAATCAAAATTAGTCCCAAAATTTATCAGCAACAACTCAAAATACAAGATGATTTTCACAAAAGATACTGACACACATTCGGACATTAACAAAATATTAGAAAGACATACGCATAATTTTCACACAAAGATATTAAGCTTATTAATAAAACATAAACATAACATACTAGCCAGACAAAACAAAGAGAAGGAAAAAGCAACAAAAAAGTTACAAGAACAGCTGGACGAAAATGATTTTAAAACATTTATGAAGAGTGAGAACACAATAGCCGAAAAATTAACAACAACTTTGAAGAGACATCATGAATCCAAACATGAGAGACTACGAAAACAACGGAACAGCGTTCTCTTGAACAACAACAACAACAACACAAACGATTGGTTTGTAAACAAGACGAATATAGAATTCCCGAACGACGTAAAAGCGTTACTGGCGAAAGGCCCTAAGTTCGCAATCCCAGTAGAGAAGAGAAAATTCCCTCTCTTTAAATATATAGCAGACGGAGAGGAGCTAGTACAGACTCTTAAAGACAAAGAAAAACAAGAGGAAGCACGCACAAAATTCTCTTTATTAATAAAAGACCACAAAACATCTAACAAAGAAGACGCAGCTGATCGTGCAATACTTGACACAGTGGAACAAACAAGGAAATTTCTTAGACAGAATGATGACATATTAATTTTAACTTCAGATAAAGGAAATAAGACAGTTGCAATGGATAAGACTGAGTATGACAAAAAAATGGATAGTATACTTAACGATTTAAATACATATAGAACCTTAAGGAAGGACCCAACCACTAGACTACAGACCAAAAACAACGAATTAGTAGAAAAACTATACAAACATGAACTTATTTCACGGACCGAACGAAATAAGCTTATAACAACCACATCAATTCCACCAAGAATATATGGATTACCCAAAATTCACAAAGAAGGTACGCCATTGAGACCAATCTGTTCATCAATTGGTTCTCCATCGTACGGACTATGCAAATATATAGTCAACATATTAAAAAATATAACGGCAGACTCAACATATAACGTAAAAAACGCCTCAGAATTTAAGACAAGGATTAATGACACATACATTTGCGACGATGAAAGATTAATTTCATTTGACGTAGTCTCACTTTTTCCAAGTATTCCAATAGAATTGGCACTTGACACCATTAGAGAAAAGTGGATAAAAATAAAAGCGCACACTAACATTCCAAAATTAACATTTATGGAAATAGTACGTTTTTGTATACAAGAGAACAGATATTTCAGATACAAAGACAAGATATACACACAACTAAAAGGAATGCCTATGGGCTCACCAGCGTCACCGATAATAGCTGACATAATTATGGAAGAACTCTTAGACAAAATGATGAAAACACTACAGCGACCACCTAGAGTTATGACGAAATATGTAGATGACCTTTTTGCCATAATTAAAGAAGACGAAATCCAAAACACACTTGACAACCTAAATTCATTTGACAGGAACATAAAGTTTACAATAGAATTAGAAAATGACAACAAATTAACATATCTAGACGCATCAATACACAGACGAGGAAATGAACTAAAATTAAAATGGTACAAAAAACCAACAGCATCAGGACGAATAATTAACTTCAACTCCAAACATCCGAAGTCGATGATAATAAATACAGCAAGAGGTTGTATACAACGGATGCTCAATATATCGGACCCAATTTTTCATGAAGAAACGAAGGAAGAAATACGACGAATTTTAAAGGATAATGACTTTCCAAACCACACCATAAGGACTTTACTAAAATCTCGCAATAATAAAACCAATAAAGATGTTCCGACAAAACGCTTTATGTCCGTCACATATGTCCCACAACTATCGGAAAGATTAGCAAACTCAGATTGCTATGACATTGAACAAATACAGATAGCACATAAACCCAATAACACACTACGGAGTATTTTTAACAGAACAAAAAGTAGGATTGATACAATGGACAAGAGCAACGTAGTATATAAAATACCGTGCAATGGGACTAATGAAGAAAACTGTGATAAAATATATATAGGGACAACAAAATCGAGGCTAAAAACAAGACTATCGCAACATAGATCTGACTATAAACTTCGTCAACACTCCAATGCACCAAAAACGGCACTTATGGCCCACTGTGCCGCCAGTGGACATTCCCCAAATTTTGACGAAGTAAACATAATAGACCAAGAACAACATTACAACAAACGTTACACTTTGGAGATGCTGCACATAATAAATACCCCGACGAATATAAGACTTAATTATAAGGTAGATACAGACAACTGCGCGCATTTATACAGGCATTTATTAGGGACAAATCAGTGTGTAGCTCCACGTCACAGTGTGCGGACGTGTAAAACTAAGTAGGTGTTTTCTTGTTGTTAAATTAATATTATGTCAATCACAATTCAATGTTATTTATAGTTGCCCTGAAGACGACCACCGATGAGTGGTCGAAATATATCGGAACGAAAATAAGGACAAACTGTGTTTTTCATTTTTGTTTTTATTCGCCCAACTTTTGACCTCGAGCCGGCAAAACATTCAACTCTAAACAACAAAAAGGTCGCAAAAAATCAACATATAACTTGAACGGAAGGCACGCCGAAAACATATTCCAACACCATGGCTTATGCAGAAATTAAGTCCAACTATAACAAATATAAGACGGTGATTAACAAGTATCAATCAACAACAAAAAAATTAGTAAAACTTAAGTCTAGCATAAAATTTCTCTTAAAATGTAGGAAATCAAAATTAGTCCCAAAATTTATCAGCAACAACTCAAAATACAAGATGATTTTCGCAAAAGATACTGACACACATTCGGACATTAACAAAATATTAGAAAGACATACGCATAATTTTCACACAAAGATATTAAGCTTATTAATAAAACATAAACATAACATACTAGCCAGACAAAACAAAGAGAAGGAAAAAGCAACAAAAAAGTTACAAGAACAGCTGGACGAAAATGATTTTAAAACATTTATGAAGAGTGAGAACACAATAGCCGAAAAATTAACAACAACTTTGAAGAGACATCATGAATCCAAACATGAGAGACTACGAAAACAACGGAACAGCGTTCTCTTGAACAACAACAACAACAACAAACGATTGGTTTGTAAACAAGACGAATATAGAATTCCCGAACGACGTAAAAGCGTTACTGGCGAAAGGCCCTAAGTTCGCAATCCCAGTAGAGAAGAAAAATTCCCTCTCTTTAAATATATAGCAGACGGAGAGGAGCTAGTACAGACTCTTAAAGACAAAGAAAAACAAGAGGAAGCACGCACAAAATTCTCTTTATTAATAAAAGACCACAAAACATCTAACAAAGAAGACGCAGCTGATCGTGCAATACTTGACACAGTGGAACAAACAAGGAAATTTCTTAGACAGAATGATGACATATTAATTTTAGCTTCAGATAAAGGAAATAAGACAGTTGCAATGGATAAGACTGAGTATGACAAAAAAATGGATAGTATACTTAACGATTTAAATACATATAGAACCTTAAGGAAGGACCCAACCACTAGACTACAGACCAAAAACAACGAATTAGTAGAAAAACTATACAAACATGAACTTATTTCACGGACCGAACGAAATAAGCTTATAACAACCACATCGATTCCACCAAGAATATATGGATTACCCAAAATTCACAAAGAAGGTACGCCATTGAGACCAATCTGTTCATCAATTGGTTCTCCATCGTACGGACTATGCAAATATATAGTCAACATATTAAAAAATATAACGGCAGACTCAACATATAACGTAAAAAACGCCTCAGAATTTAAGACAGGGATTAATGACACATACATTTGCGACGATGAAAGATTAATTTCATTTGACGTAGTCTCACTTTTTCCAAGTATTCCAATAGAATTGGCACTTGACACCATTAGAGAAAAGTGGATAAAAATAAAAGCGCACACTAACATTCCAAAATTAACATTTATGGAAATAGTACGTTTTTGTATACAAGAGAACAGATATTTCAGATACAAAGACAAGATATACACACAACTAAAAGGAATGCCTATGGGCTCACCAGCGTCACCGATAATAGCTGACATAATTATGGAAGAACTCTTAGACAAAATGATGAAAACACTACAGCGACCACCTAGAGTTATGACGAAATATGTAGATGACCTTTTTGCCATAATTAAAGAAGACGAAATCCAAAACACACTTGACAACCTAAATTCATTTGACAGGAACATAAAGTTTACAATAGAATTAGAAAATGACAACAAATTAACATATCTAGACGCATCAATACACAGACGAGGAAATGAACTAAAATTAAAATGGTACAAAAAACCAACAGCATCAGGACGAATAATTAATTTCAACTCCAAACATCCGAAGTCGATGATAATAAATACAGCAAGAGGTTGTATACAACGGATGCTCAATATATCGGACCCAATTTTTCATGAAGAAACGAAGGAAGAAATACGACGAATTTTAAAGGATAATGACTTTCCAAACCACACCATAAGGACTTTACTAAAATCTCGCAATAATAAAACCAATAAAGATGTTCCGACAAAACGCTTTATGTCCGTCACATATGTCCCACAACTATCGGAAAGATTAGCAAACTCAGATTGCTATGACATTGAACAAATACAGATAGCACATAAACCCAATAACACACTACGGAGTATTTTTAACAGAACAAAAAGTAGGATTGATACAATGGACAAGAGCAACGTAGTATATAAAATACCGTGCAATGGGACTAATGAAGAAAACTGTGATAAAATATATATAGGGACAACAAAATCGAGGCTAAAAACAAGACTATCGCAACATAGATCTGACTATAAACTTCGTCAACACTCCAATGCACCAAAAACGGCACTTATGGCCCACTGTGCCGCCAGTGGACATTCCCCAAATTTTGACGAAGTAAACATAATAGACCAAGAACAACATTACAACAAACGTTACACTTTGGAGATGCTGCACATAATAAATACCCCGACGAATATAAGACTTAATTATAAGGTAGATACAGACAACTGCGCGCATTTATACAGGCATTTATTAGGGACAAATCAGTGTGTAGCTCCACGTCACAGTGTGCGGACGTGTAAAACTAAGTAGGTGTTTTCATGTTGTTAAATTAATATTATGTCAATCACAATTCAATGTTATTTATAGTTGCCCTGAAGACGACCACCGTTGAGTGGTCGAAATATATCGGAACGAAAATAAGGACAAACTGTGTTTTTCATTTTTGTTTTTATTCGCCCAACTTTTGACCTCGAGCCGGCAAAACATTCAACTCTAAACAACAAAAAGGTCGCAAAAAAATCAACATATTATTAAAAATATATAAAAAAAAATTTTTGAGAAAGAAAATTTGTCTGGCCAGACACAAATAAAACAATTTTTCTAACAAACATACATACATTACTATTAATTAATCATTTATTATCATTATTAGTAATTAATAGATAAGCGTGTGAACGCTGACTAAGCAAGCGCCCCAAATAATATGCATGTATGTCCTGACACTCTCCCTCTATTTTGTAGCTGTCGTTTAAGTCGCAGCATAAGAATATTTATGTAACAATAGGTTAAACAAAAGAATATTTTTGGGAATAAAAATCAATCTGAATATTACCACCAAACGAAACTGACGTGTTTATTTCCCAAACTCTAAACCAAGTGGAACCTGGTCATCACATGGCAACCGTGACAATAGGTCAAAAATCCTAAGTTCTAAGGACATCGGAAGAACAAAGGACAAAGGAAAATAATTTTTGTGTATGTATGTGTGTGTGTGAAGAAGAAAAAGATATAAAATAAAAAAAGGCACGAAGATGAGAAATGGAAACACTGGATAACTACTTACCAGACGAAGCCCAAGCATAAGAAACGATATAATTGAGGTGTTTCGTTGTGAGCAAAGCCACTCCCCTCAAAGCTTGCTAACTCTAGTGCAAATAAAAAATATATACTCAGAACAAACTGAAGAAAGATTTCCAGTAAAAGGAGACAAATGTGTTTCTTATTGAGTGTACCAAAGGTATGCTGCTACACAAATGCCTGCTATTCCATTTTTATCTAATGGACTAAAAAAAGTAACAAATACACACACACAAAAATAAATAAATAAATAATAAAAACAAAAAAAACGTACGAGTTTGCACTTGTTGCACAGTACACCTACTAACCAACCATTGACAGGCTAATACTAAAAACAGGAATAGACTTAACTAAAACATTGTTCAAGCTGTAAGCCTACGCATGTCTACTCTTCTATCTTTCCACGTCTCTGGCTCACTGTGCGAAACACAGTTGAGATAATTTTTCTCTCTTTCGAAATTTTTGAATTATATTAAAACAAAAAAAAAAATTTTTTATGTAACAATCGAATCCAAAAAAGAATTTTTTTTTCTATCAAACGAATAGAAAACAGGTCTAAATGACCAAGAAACCAAAATTTTTTGGTAGAAAGATGGGTTCTCAAGAATCCAAAATAGACCACCCAACGGCTAATGTCGTTAACAGCGTTAAAATAGTAGATCACAAGGAAAATTTAGAAGAAATAGGGATATTGTTTATTTATTTATTTATTTACGTCAACTAAATCAGCAGTCGACGAAAAAGCTTAAGCTAAAATACAGAATAAAATTAATTCACGAAGATAGCTTAGCTTTATGCACAACCAAACATCCCCGACCCGGTGGAGGTGTTTTATTTGCAACAAGGTGCCAGCTATGCCCCGATTCACAGCCAATGTGGTCAGGGATGAGTTGCAGCCAATCCAATATCCAGTCCAGAATACTTTCAGTGGTTACGCTGTAGATAATTAAAAAGTATAGCGCGAAGAGAAGTGACAGATAGATGAGGAGAAATAAGGTGAGAAAGGTTGTTAAAAGATTGGCAAAGAACACGAAGAGGTTCGTGAAGAGAGTAGTTAGTCAGACATCTACTAAGGTGAAGAGGAAAAAAGTTTCTGGTCCGACGTGTTGTTAGCTATCCTAATATTAGTAGCCTTAAATCTGGCTTTGAAATTATATGCAATGCATAATCAAATAATTAAGAAAAAATATCAGAGTAGAGCAGATGGTCTAAATACAGTATAAAAATGGGTCGAGTAGAACTTAAATATTTGAACAAATACGTTCCATTCTTAGACTTCTTCTTTAACAGAGGCGAAACCAATCCAAAATATAAAGAAATCAAATACTGGATTGGGAATACTAGAAAATTTAAATCAGGGATAGCCCACTTGATAGAGAGATCAATAGAAGAAGAATACAACCGCCTAAAGCAAAGCAACAAAATTTTACCCACCTGGGTACATAAACTATTCAAACAATCCATAAAGACAATTGATCTCTCAGGGAATTAAAAAAAAAAAGTGTAAATTTTTCAACAAAATATGATTAATTAGGATGACATAATAACAAAAGCTAGAATATATGCGCAAGAATTAAATAAATCATGTAAGTGCCTCTCACAAAATAGAGAAACATCCCAAGATACAGTAGTCAAACACTCGAAAATAATAATTGAAAGTCTCAAAAATATTAAAGCAGTACTAACCGAACACTACAGCTAATGTGGGATCGGGTCTGGCAACTCTGCTGAGCGGGGCGAATTGAGCAAAAGACGGGTAGTCGAGTCGAAAAGACGAGCGAGAGCGGTTGCACAAAAGAAGAAAGACGAAACGACGTAAAGCAGTAAAGACGATTATATTCCAACTAAATCTAATTAAAATAATCAAATAAATAGTTTTACATTAAAATAATCTAAAATACTACAAATAAATATATTGAATAAAACAAATTCCTACAAATATGGGGGCTCAACCTACAAAGATGCATGGCTCAACCTACAAATATGCATGACTCAACTTATAAAGAAGTAAAAAAGTAATATCAATGAGTGAGAAAGAGACAAACATAGACAAAACGACGCAACAGTAAAATCAAACGACGAAAAAGAGAACGCGCGAAAACGAATAAGAATTAGCATCAAACGACGATAAATTGGCGGCTAACGACGAAAAAGCGGCAAAGAAAGTGTTTGAATACGACGATAACTGTGGTGGCAAACGACGTATGTATATATACATGCATATACATATACAATATTAGTGTGTGTGCGTAAGAGAAAGAACTATGAGCAAACTTGAAGACTTTGGAAATGTGCAAGAGGCACTGAAAACTGAAAAGAAATCTAATATTACATTGTTTTACAAGTTTATATACGAAGAAGAAGGCGATCGTGCAAATCGCCAAAGATTAAGAAAGTTTGAAGGGTTTAATTTTGATTACGACAGCGATTTGTATAAAAGTAAAGTGTCTTATGTGGAAAAGAATTTAACAAATAACGATTTAGTGATTATTTGTAACGTTTTGGGTTTATCGCATGATAAATCGAATCTAACTTCCCATTTATTTCGCAATTTGCAAGCTGGAAATTTGCTAGCTGACCTTGACACAGAGAATAATCAAAACGAAGATGACGACGATGAGTGCGAAAGAGATGGCGATGTAGGCAATATGCAAGACGAAGACGAAATGGTGTCAGTAGTGAGCGACGAAACGAATTTTAGAACAGCTGCAACAAACGAAAATATGCGAAACAAAACGAATAGGGCAAACTCAACTCAACATGTCACCACCGAGGTTCGCTTTGAATTTTCGGGACATTGAAGACTCTTTACGACCTTTCCATGGCGATGAAATTTTATCAGTTGAAGTATGGATTGAGTATTTCGAAGACATGGCTGACTTGATGCAATGGGATAGTTTACAAAAATTTATTTTTGCTAAAAGAGCTATTAAAGGACTTGCTAAAATGTTTATTCTGAGTGAACGCGGAATTAAAAATTGGTCGACATTGAAAGAATCACTTTTAAATGAGTTTAAAACAGTAATAAATAGCGCGGAGTTACATAAGCAATTGTCAGAACGAAAAATAAAGAAAGGGGAAAGTGTTCAAGAATATTTGTTGAAAATGAAAGAGATGGCATCACGGTGTAATATAGAGAACAGTGCTCTTATGCAGTATGTGATTGACGGAATTAATGACTTGAGTATGAACAAAGCAATATTGTACAATGCTACTACCTAAAATAGTTTAAAGAGAAAATAAAATGTTATAAAAAAATGCGGGAAAAGTCGAGTAATCAAAAAAATGAGTCTAAGAACGTTCAAATCAAAAAAGAAAGTGTAATGAAATACGAAAATAAAGAAAGTGGTATAAAATGCTATAACTGTGGGCAAAAAGGACATATATCTGAGAATTGTGACAATAAGAGTAAAGGAAGAAAGTGTTTTGGTTGCAATAATTTTGGTCACATAGCAAAAGACTGTCTAAATAAAAAGCCTGAAAATAGCACAGATGTTCGTAATACTAATAAAATATCAGCTGATCATATGTTACGGTGTAAAGAAGTATCAATCGACAATGAATAGTGTATAGCCTTGCTTGATACTGGTAGCAAATATAATATCATAACCGAAAAAATTTATAATCGTTTGAAAAAACCTAAGCTCGCTAAAGTTAATAAAGTTCTATACGGTTTCGGAGATAAAAAGAAAGTCATATCTATCGGTTCGTTTACGGGAAAGCTTTGCGTAAGCCAAGAACAGTTTGATTTGGTTTTTTTAGTGGTATCATCTGAATTCCTGGATGATGAATTACTTCAGACTTTTGTAAGCAAGCCGAAATAGAAATCAATCGTGATGGCGTACAAATCGGGATATATAATGATGAAACGGAATTAAGTTCGGTATTGAGAATAAAGGTTGAAAACGACGAAATTGACATTGACTCAAATGCATCGAAAAGTACAAAGTGCGAAGTGAAAGATCTTATCAAAAACTATAAGCCGGAAAAGTTAAAATCGACAAATGTTGAAATGCGTATTGTTTTAAAAGACGATAGTCCAATTTAATTGAGACCACGCAGATTCGCTTTTGCTGAACGGTGCATAATCGATGACCAAGTCGATCAGTGGCTGAAAGACGAAATAATAGAATTCAGCAGTCCGGTCGTATTAGTAAAAAAACGCGATGGCACTCCACGGCTGTGCATTGACTACAGAAGAATAAACAAGGTAATAGTAAAAGACCATTTTCCATTACCTCTGATTGAAGATCAATTGGATCGGCTACAGAAGCAACGGTTTTCAGCACAATCGATTTAAAGAATGGATTTTTCCATGTAGATGTTGAAAAAGAGAGTCGAAAATTCACCTCGTTCGTCACACACAGCGGACAGTACCAGTTTTTAAAAGTTCCTTTTGGATTGACGAACTCCCCTGGGGTATTTCAGAGACACGTTAATGCCATTTTTCGTGATTTAACCCGTGCTGGTACGGCTATCCCATACGTCGACGACATTATAGTCCCTGGGAAAACTGAAGAGAAAGCCGTCTCCAATCTGAGAAATGTTTTGAAGCAATGTGAAGAACATGGCTTAGTCATTAACTTAAAGAAATGTTGTTTTTTGAAGCGAGAAATAGAATTTTTGGGGCATACTATAAAGAATCAGAAGATATGTATCTCAGACGCAAAGACCAAAGCTGTAAAAAATTTCCTATGCCGATGAATGAAAAGCAGCTCCAAAGTTTTCTTGGCCTGTTTGGTTATTTTCGCAGGTTCATTGCAGATTTTTCGATTATAGCCAAGCCTCTTATTGATTTATTAAAAAATGATGCAAAATTTCTATTCAACGGGAGTCAGATAAAATCTTTTAATTTGCTAAAAGAATTGATAAGCCAGAAACCTGTTTTGCAAATATTTGTGACGAGTCACATTTTTATTGCAATTTAAACTACGCCCATGTGCTATTTTTGATACGCTCATGGAGAACGCACAATACCTCAACATGAAAACTAACTGTAGTTCCTTTTTTCTAATAGCCAATACTTACGATCGACGCCTCCCTCTCTCTCTAGCTACCGTCTTGATGCGGCTGCAGCGTCGACGCGTTGCGGAGAGAACAACTTCTCGACAGCGGACGCTGCGCTGCATGCCACCGCCATAGAGCCCATGAGAAATTGAAAGTGAGAGAGAAAGAGAGAGACGGCGATCATGACGCGTGCCAAAGCACAAGACGCATCGAATGTTTTCACTGTTAGGACATAAGTAGGCAGAGCAAGGGTAGGTTTTGACAGCGAATTAGAATTAGGGAGAAAATCAGTTCCCCCGCAGCCACGATAGTGAGTAGTTATCCAGTGCAAAGAAAACAAGAGAAGTCAGTGAAAAAAACCAACAAGTGTAGCGGAAGACGAAGGTCAGGGATCCTTCAAGATTAACAGGTGAGCCCATGGCCTAAGTTCCCTTCTTTTATTTTGCTTGAGTGCGGTAGGGACCCAGATGTCAGAAATATGTTTGGGATTAATTAATTAATAATAAACTTTGTAATATGATCATTTAACCCATCCGGCATTATTTCTTCATTCGGCACTGAATTTATACCCTTCCCTTCCCCTCTCCTTGGCCACTTAACCATTTGAGTGGAGCCGAAGGACCAGCGGACTTCGGCAGGATGAGTTATTCTCCTGCAGACGAAGTCAGTCGCTGGCCTCTAGGCTCAGTCACTCAAGGTGAAGAGGCAACGGATCTTGGCCAAGCGGGCTTCGCTTGGCAGACGAGATCAGTCGTTGCAGTTCCTCTTCACCATCCCCTTTCCCATAACCACACTAACATTCTCTTTCTTGCTTCCCTTTCCCGTCCAAGAGGCAACGGATCTTGGCTAAGCGGGCTTCGCTTGGCAGACGAGATCAGTCGTTGCTACTCCTCTTGGACTCCCCTCCTACTCTTTTCCCTTCCCCTTTCCCCCCTTCATGTGGTCTCAGTCCCCAATCCTAATACTCATCAAGTTCTCCAGATCTAATAAATGTTCTGTAGACTGGACTCTGGGAATGAGAATTGTACCCCAGCCAGAGCTTCCTTACAGATGGCGCCCTAGCAGGGACCTTGATGAGTATTATGGGGGAAATATTAATATATATATATATATGTTTTTACATTTATAAATATATATATATATATACATATGAGTCCACACAAGAGTGAAAATTTTTTTATGTATGCATATTCATTAATATATATATCGGAATAAACGCACAGTTAAACATTTTTTTATATATATGTATATTTGTGGTCAGGGTATTTAAAGGTCGCATATACGTTGCCGATGTGCCACGCGCTTTTAGTTTTCTGTGCAAACGACAGTTAAATGCAAGAAAGAGACAGGGACACACGAGCGGCCAGGAAGAATGGGAATAGACAATTCACCGTTTGATCCGGGGCGTGTGTGTGGGCTACAAACATTCTCTTGCCATTTATGTCTCACTCTTACACACAGCTTTGATTCAACCGTTTTTTTTTTTGTCATTCCTTCATTCACACTGATTTACAAGTACAGTCGCGCGTTGTGCATTGGCTCTCACATGTGTAATGCCGCACCCGATCGTGTGAGTGTGTATGAGCGTCGCTGACTCTCGTTCATGTGTGCGCTCACGATACGAATTGCAGAGATTAGCCTGAAAGTGTCAGTGTGTGATGCTTACGTCACACATTTCCTCCAAGGCAGAAAAATTTCTGATTCAGTCGTGACGTATGTACATATGCGTGAAGAGGCGACTCATAATCATTGGACACATTCTTATGCGTATGCGTATGGAAGGGTATGCATGGGTATATCACCTATGTTTAACACACACATGAGCAAAAGAAAACTATTCGATTTGTGCAGACTCTTATGATTTTTTTTATGTTGAGTACAGTGAAATGAGAGCAACAAATAAAACAAAAATATATATAACACGCACACAGTCATGCCATGCTAGGTGACAAAATCGGCAGAGTCTCCGGCAGGATTTCGACAGAATTATCAGCAGAGTCACCAACAGAGTTTTCGACAGGATTAATAATCTCATCAACAGCATATTCCAAAGAGAATAATTAATGAAGTCAGCTATTGAGTTACCGACAGAGCTAACAATAGAGTCACCAACGTAGCCATCGACAGAGTCACACCTGGAAAGCAATTTAAAAAAAAAAAAAAATAATATATCGGCAGAGTCTCCGGCAATGTTTCTACAGAATGATCAGCATAGTCATCAACAGAGTTTCGACAGGATTAATAATCTCATCAACAGCATATCTCAGAGAGAATTATTAATGGAGTCAGCACTGAGTTATCGACAGAGCTAGCCATAGAGTCATCAACGGAGCCATCGACAGAGTCGCATATGGAAATTAGTTTTATTAAAAGTTTTTTTTTTACAACAGAGGAGGAAAAGAGCTAAAGTCATCAGAAGCAGATAAAACGAGTTTAGGTGCCTCTCAGAGAGCCATTAGTGAAGTTGTAACCTACCGCACTATGAGTTGAACGGGACTTGGGTATGGGTAACCTAAAAAAATCCACTAATCTCACCCAAAGAAGCAGAAACAGAAGCAGCAGCAGAAGCAGAAGCAGAAGTAGCAGTAGCAGCAGCAGCAGCAGCAGCAGAGACAGGAGAGTAAAGAGACAGAGAAAGAGACAGGAGAGTAAAGCACAAGCGGCCATTTAAAAACCAAGCATATGCACTGGCAAAGGGCAGTCAGTGTTTGGAAGTCAACAAGAAAACATCGAGGGAAAAATTTGCTTCAATCCGGAAGGATAACAACTGGACAAGGATCATTAACAGGACTACTCACCAATACAAGAATTAAAAACGGAAGGATCAACAAGGACATAGGACAAGGACATTCATCGCCAAGGAGAACAAAGGACATCAGGAAATTCGGCAGCAAGGACCACTATTTTCTCAAGGATATTCTAAACAGTAATCGGAGTAAACGTTTATTTTCTTTGGACAACATCGATGGAGGAGCTACCCCGTCTCCAATAACTATATCCTACCTACATTCAAGGATTTACTTATTTCAAATAAACAAACTGAATCGAAATCTACCCACAGGTAAGACCTTTCTTATATGCATTTAAACCATTGCAAAGATTTTGTTCAAAATATTTAAACCAAAAAAAAAAAAAAACCACCTCGCAAGTTTCCCCGGCAGCGATAATTCTCCTTTACGCGTCACCGTTACTTACTCTTCTTTGAACAAACATATATACATTTTTTTTATATTTTTCTTGCAGAACTACTGGGCGAACCCCGATATCCTTTAGCTGATTATGACTTCTACTACGACTCCGAGTCTTTACTAACATACTAGCAATGGGCGTTCATTGGATAAATCATCGCCGCAAAGCCGAGTTGGAAGTGCTTTGTGACGAATTCGGATTAGACACCGGGGGAATAGTGGACGACCAAAGGAATCGTTTCCGCGAGTTCGCCTCAAGGGAGGATCACCATCCTGAGGTATTGAGTCGACTCGCAGAAATCGAAGCCCAATTTAGTGCCGGGGACAAGAAATTAGATGTAAAACCACCGTCTAGAGCACCGTCGCCTACTTCCGAAGGAATTGTTTCTCAACTACCGGTGCCACAAGACACTAACTATCGTTCTGAATCGCATTCTGGTTCTCGTTCCGGTTCTCCGACACACTTCGGCATGCCTGGCTCAAAGATTAACATCGAGCCCAGTGAGCGGAATCGAGTCCATGAATCTCTGGTAGGCCGTACCACTGGGAGCTATGCCTCGCTCGCGGAACGTATAACCAAATGGGGAATTGCCTTTAGCGGGTCTACCGATCCTATCTATTTCATAGAGCAAATAGAGACTCGAGCCACGACGTACCGTTTGAATTTGGAGACACTGCCTCCGATGATACCCATCCTATTGACAGGACGGGCCGAAAGTTGGTGGCAAACCAGCGGGTATCCGGAGATGACATGGGTCGATTTCAAGTCCGAATTCTTAGAGTTCTTTCTACCCCCACGCTATTTTGAAAAACTAGAGGATAGCATACGCGCTCGAAAGCAACGCTATCAGGAACCATACAAGGAGTATCTAATAGACCTTCGATTGATGATGAAGAGAGCTCATTACTCGACGTTACAGGAACTCGACAGGATCTACGAAAATCTTTTACCAGACTACAAGCTGTATACCCGACGAAATGATTTCCAAACGTTACCCGGCTTAACCAAGTTGGTGGTTAATTATGAGACAATTCGATTGGAGCAAGGCAGCGAGGACTCAGCGCATTCTTGGAAAAGGAGCAACGCCGTTCCAAATAAGCCCTTGGATCATATGCCTTCCAGCCTAAACGGGACTGCTATATGTCAACTCTCCGAAGCACTCGTGGACGGGGCCAGACGGAGGGACCAGACCAGGACCTCAGCCCAGTAAACCCCTCCTCCTAAAGAAAGACCGCATCCAACTCCATGTCTTCGTCAATAGAAAACCAATGGTAGCTATCTTGGATTCAGACGCGAACAAGAGCTTCATAAACGAGAAAGTGGCTCTTCAGCACTTCGCTCCGTTCCTTCTGCGAGACATTCATACTAATATTAACCTTGCCGATAATACTCGGGCAGCAATCAAAAGTTCTCTTAGGGCAACCATCAGCCTCGGGGCACAGACCGTACATATGACATTGTTAGCGATGCCATCGATGATGGATCCTCTTATTCTGGGAGTGGATTTCCTTCGGAGCATATGAACTTCTATACGTTGCGGAGGTTATCTGCTACAATTGCCCCCTATCGGTAAGCCCCACAGCTCTGTCAATTCTACAATTCAGCCATCACTAGTGGCAGATGACCACACGCAGCCTGTTGCTCATATAGATCAACTGGACCCTACAGAAACGTCCGCTACGCCCAAGGACACCTCTGACTCTCAGCATAGCACCAAACCAGTATGCCAAGCAGGCTCCAACACCTGACGCTGTCCGTAAAAACCCATTCCGCCAGCCCGGCAGCAAAAAGGAACCCGTAACCGAGGTGGACGCCCGACTAGCCTCAGTAGAAGCTGAGACCCGTGACGAGGACTTAAAGCCAAAACAATCATCCAGTATGGAACAAGAGACACTAGAGCCGGACCTTCAAGCGGTTCTTGACGCGGAAATCATAAGCTCGAAGGGCTCAACGGCGTTACCCAAATAGCACAACATGTCATTGTATTGAAGCACGATAGACCCATGAAGCAGAGGTATTATCCCCGTAATCCGGCCCAATAACAAGTTATCAATGAAACCGTAGACGCACTGCTGAAGGAGGACCGTATTGAACCATCCAAAAGCCCTCACGGCGCACCAATCGTGTTGGTAGGTAAGAAAACTGGCGATACTCGCATGTGTATAGACTTTCGACAACTGAACGCTCAGTCAGTACGTGACGCATACCCCTTGCCTCATATACACCATATCCTAGAGAAATTGAGGAACGCGAAGTACATTTCTACTCTAGATTTAAAGAGCGGATATTGGCAAATACCCTTAAAGGTCAAAAAGTAGAGAGTATACAGCCTTCACAGTGCCCGGACGCGGGTTATTCCATTGGAAAGTCGTGCCCTTCGGCCTACGTTCCGTATCCGCCACGTTCCAGAGGGCTTTGGATAGTGTGATTGGACCCGAAATGGAACCATATGCCTTCGCGTACCTAGACCATATTATCGTAATCGGAAAGACGCTCGAGGAACATCTCTCACACCTGCTTGAAGTCTTTCGACGTCTACGAGAAGCCAATTTAAGAATCATCCGAGACAAATATCGTTTCTATAAAAAACGGATCCAATTTCTAGGTCACATTATCAGCGAGGATGGTATCCATACTGACCCCGAAAAGGTAGCAGCTATCCGTAACCTTCCGCCACCAACCAATGTGAAGGAGTTACTTCGATGTCTCTGTATCGCTTCTTGGTATCGTCGGTTCGTACCCAACTTTTCTGATTGGTGCAACTTCTTACTTGGTGCAACTTCTCTTAAAAAAGGTTTGAGTTGGTCTTAGAACTTTGAACAACAACATGCGTTCGATGCACTCAAGACCCGTCTCACCAGTGCCCCTGCTCTAGCTTGTCCGGATTTTGCTGTAAAGTTTTGCTAACAGACTGATGCCAGCGATGTTGGCCTCGGTGCAATGCTCACTCAGAGTATCGACGGTGCAGAAAGAGTCATTGCTTACGCTAGTCGACGTCTCTCGAAGGCGGAAGAAAACTACTCGACTATTGAAAAAGAATGCCCAGCAATAGTCTGGGCTATCAGAAAATATCGTTGCTATTTGGAAGGCTATTGCTTCGACGTGATCACGGACCATTTGCCTCTCAAATGGCTAAACTCGATAGAAAATCCCACGGGGCGTGTGGCCAGATGGGCGCTGGAGTTGCAACAATGCGAGTTCGAGGTACATTATAGACGAGGTAAGCTGAACGTGATTGCCGATGCCTTATCGCGTCAACCTTTGGATGTACTCCACTGGGCAGAACTAGTAGAACTGGAGTGCAAATGGTGGCTAAAGATGCGGCAGCACGTCACGGAACACCCTGCGGATTTCTCAGACTATATATTCGAAAACGGCCAGATTTATCGCAGACGAGAACCCCACCCCGATGACCATGATTACACACCTTGGAAACTATGTGTGCCCCGAGAACATCGAGAGCAAGTACTAAAGGAGTGTCACAATGCAGTCACGGCCGGCCACTTTGGAATCAGAAAAACTACCTTGAGCAAATAAAACCAGTCGTTCGATACCGTGTGTACTGAGTTTATCGTGCCTTTGCCGCGTTCTAAGCAAGGTAATACGATGTTACTAGTTTTCTTGGATTTATATAGCAAATGGGTTGAGATGGTACCACTTCGCAGGGCCACTTCGGCCGCTTTGGAGAAAGCATTTCGTGAAAGGATCTGGGCCCGATTCGGCAACCCACGCACCCTCGTGAGCGATAACGGTACCCAGTTCACTAGCAAGGTTTTCAAAAACTTCTGCAAAACGTCCGGAATTATACTCCAGCACACCGCCCCCTATTCTCCACAGCAGAATCCTACCGAGCGCGCAAATCGAACCATCAAGACCATGATTGCACAATACCTGGAGAATGGGCAAAACACTTGGGATCAATGGCTTCCAGAAATAACACTAGCGGTCAACTCAAGCGTCAACGACACCACCGGATTCAGTCCAGCCTACATCATATTAGGTCGGGAACCCCGTATGCCCGGCGCTCTTTATGACCGAGTAATGGATGTCGCCGGTAACAGACCCCCTAGCCCTGATGAGCGCATCCGACGAATGGAAGATATTTTCAAGCTCGTACATGAGAATCAACTGAACGCGACCCAGAATCAAAAGAAATACTACGACCTGAGACGACGCGACTGGCGTCCAAACATCGGGAGCATGGTCATGCTCAAGCAACATGTGCTGTCTAATGCCAACGAAGGGTTCAATGCCAGACTGGCGCCTAAGTATAAAGGCCCGTATAACATAATTAAGTTTCTTTCCAGCAACGTCGTTAGACTACAAGAGGCCCAGGGGCGTGGACGACGTACCGCCGGTCTCGCTGACTTAAAGGCCTTCAATAGTGACGACAGCGAACCACCAGAACTCGGTCCTTCTGAAGACATCGGCCTTGGGACACCTCGTACCCACGGCCCGCACGAGGCCACTGATTAACGGTCTTTCAAGGGGGACCACTTGTTGGTGGGTGCGCCTGCCCAACGTCCCCTCCCTTCTAAAGAGGGCCTCTTCGCACCGATGCTAGGCAAAAATTATCTAAAACCATTGTATCTTAGCTTTAATCATAGCACTTTTGTAAACCGCACTCATAGGGCCTCGTTAGTACAATCAGAGTTCAGGGTAGTTTTAACACGCTTTGTATTTCACAGCGGTATGTCACAGCAAGAGGAAGACCACCGCGATCACGAGGCCGACATAGCCCGGATAGTCGATGAAATGATTGCGGTATGGGAAAGGGAACACGGCCCGGTCACGTCCGGCCCCACCATAGGCGGTAGCCCACCGGAAGATCCAGTCCTGCTCTGCCGCGTGGAGTTAGCCCCGACCGACATCCCGACCGAGAGACTGTCAGGCAGCAAGGATCAGGCGAGCTACGCGAAATCACCCGACGAGGCTCAGCAAGTTGTAGACTCGACTCGACCGGAGCGCGCGGTAATATTGTCGGTGGTCGAATTCCCCCTTTGGCCCAAAACATCGCACCCTCGGATTCGGCCGGTCCTGTTTGTTTGGAGGACCCGATGATATCCACTGGTCCGATGAGGTAAACCTGCCCAGAAGAGACACTCATCTCAGCTGCAACCGAAATCTTTGGGTCAGCTCCAGTGCCTGTATGCCCATCGGACATGGCCCTCGCACAATATCGGCAAGATATGGCTACGCCACCGCTTCCCCAAACGGAGCCCCTCGTCTGGCCGGCAGAGCGCGTTTTCCGCGAAGAGATGTTCGTCCTGCCTTACCCGGGGCCGGACCCTGGTGAAGTACTCGCCGTCCCGATGGAGTACTACAGAGTCCCCGCCGCCGATGACCAGGGATCCAAGCCCAAATCTCCGTCTCACCGTGTATCGGACACCCCTCCGCGGCCCGTACATGAGTCCTCCAAAGCCCGCACAGACCCAGTTCCGCTCACACCGGACACCCCTCCGTGGCCCGTACATGAGTCCTCCAAAGCCCGCGCAGACCCAGTTCCGCTCACACTGGACACCCCTCCGCGGCCCGTTTGTGAGTGTCTGGAGAGACGTCAATCTCCAGCAGTCGTTGAAGTAGCCATGCCGGACATCCCTCCGCGGCCCGTGTATGAGCCGATAAGTCCCCCAGCGAGCACCGGCGTTCGCTTGACAACCGTCAGGGTCCGTGAGTGTCCACCTGACAACGACGAGATGCCTCTAGATCTCTCTGGGCCCCGCCCTCGACCAGCTCTCGCCCCAGCAAACGACACCGCTGATACACCAACTCACGCCAGCCTTGGCTAACGCCTCGGGGCCCTTTTCGCCGATCTTCGGCAACCTATGGTTCGGAGGCCACCCCCGTAGCCTCTGACTGGGTCCTCACACCACCAGAATGGATCGTCGACACCCCGGATAGACGAGTACCCGCTGTGGGCGGAAGATCATCTGTTCCGCATCGATATCAAGTTACATAGGCGAGTCACAATCCGTTTCGTCCGTTCGAAATAAGGACACCGTGCGACGAGTCACATTTTTATTTCAATTTAAACTACGCCCATGTGGGGTCCCCCCTTTTTGTTACTGCTATTTTTCATACGCTCATGGAGAGCACATTAAATACCTCAACATGAAAACTAACTGTAGTTCCTTTTTTCTAATAGCCAATACTTACGATCGACGCCTCCCTCTCTCTCTAGCTACCGTCTTGATGCGGCTGCGGCGTCGACGCGTTGCGGAGAGAACAACTTCTCGACAGCGGACGCTGCGCTGCATGCCGACGCCAGAGAGCCCATGAGAAATTGGAAGTGAGAGAGAGAGAGAGAGACGGCGATCATGACGCGTGCCAAAGCACAAGACGCATCGAATGTTTTCACCGTTAGGACATAAGTAGGCAGAGCAAGGGTAGGTTTTGACAGCGAATTAGAATTAGGAGAAAATAACTTCTCCCGCAGCCACGAGAGTGAGTAGTTATCCAGTGCAAAGAAAACAAGAGAAGTCAGTGAAAAAAACAAACAAGTGTAGCAGAAGACGAAGGACAGGGATCCTTCAAGATTAACAGGTGAGCCCATGGCCTAAGTTCCCTTCTTTTATTTTGCTTGAGTGCGGTAGCGACCCAGATGTCAGAAATATGTTTAGGATTAATTAATTAATAATAAACTTTGTAATATGATCATTTAACCCACCCGGCATTATTTCTTCATTCGGCACTGAATTTATGTATACCCTTCCCTTCCCTTCTCCTTGGCCACTTAACCATTTGAGTGGAGCCGAAGGACCAGCGGACTTCGGCAGGATGAGTTATTCTCCTGCAGACGAAGTCAGTCGCTGGTCTCTAGGCTCAGTCACTCAAGAGGAGGAGGCAACGGATCTTGGCCAAGCGGGCTTCGCTTGGCAGACGAGATCAGTCGTTGCAGTTCCTCTTCACCATACCCTTTCCCATAACCACACTAACATTCCCTTTCTCGCTTCCCTTTCCCGTCCAAGAGGCAACGGATCTTGGCTAAGCGGGCTTCGCTTGGCAGACGAGATCAGTCGTTGCTACTCCTCTTGGACTCCCCTCCTACTCTTTTCCTTTCCCCTTTCCCCCCTTCATGTGGTCTCAGTCCCCAATCCAAATACTCATCAAGGTTTCCAGATCAAATAAATGTTCTGTAGACTGGACTCTGGGAATGAGAATTGTACCCCAGCTAGAGCTTCCTTACATATGTAACCCCAAGTTTGAAACGGAAGTTCATACAGACGCATCGATTGATGGCTTCGGAGCGATTTTAGTACAAAAGATTGCACCCTGTATACTACATGAGCAAAAAGACGACTACGAATTAGAGATTTTGGCGGTAGTTGAAGCATTTCGTAAGTTCCGAGTTTACCTTCTAGGTATGCATTTTAAAGTCATTAGCGATTGTAATGCGTTTGCAAAGACAATGGATAAAAAAGATGTGTGCACTAGAGTCGCACGATGGATTCTTGAGATCCAAGAATTTGATTTTGATGTTGGGCACCGTGCGGGAAATCGTATACGCCATGCAGATGCGCTTAGTCGCTACCCCGTTATGATTATATCCTTGCTCAGAAAACCTCTCATAACAACTATTTTATCAAAGCTGGCATACTTTTTAAGTTGGTCAATGATGAAGAACTAATTGTAGTTCCCTCTACTCTGCAACGGGAAATCATTAAACATGCTCACGAAAGAGGTCACTTTTCTGTGAAAAAGACGAGGGAAATAATTGCAATGGAGTATTATATCCCAAAATTAGTTGAGAAAATACAACACCAAATAAGATGCTGCATTCCATGTCTAACACTTAATCGAAAGCTTGGTAAAAAAAGAAGGCCGAAAGAAGAACTGCCCTTTCAGACGTTCCACATCGATTTTCTTGGACCCTTAGAGTCAACTCACAAGCAGTAATAGCACATTCTTGCAGTTATCGATGGCTTTACAAAATTTTGCTGGTTGTACCCGACGAAAACGACATCTACGAACGAAGTAATCACAAGACTACAACAACAAAGTTTAATTTTTGGAAATCCAGTTCAAATTATTTCTGACAGAGGTTCTGCGTTTACTTCTGACGAGTTTAAAGAGTATTGCAAGGCAGAAAATATCAGTTACGACTTGTCTTCCACAAGCGAACGGACAAGTCGAACGCCTTAACGCTGTTATTATATCCGTGTTGTCTAGCAAATTGTATAAGTTTGTCGGCAAAGTGCAACAAACGATTAACTCAACGTACAGCAGAAGCACACATTCAACGCCGTTCGAACTACTGATTGGTAGGACAAAATACGACCTTAAACTGAAAGAAAAATTTCACGATGAGATGATTCAGATTTTTAACGACAACAGAGATGATCTACGGAATATAGCGAAGCAGCAGATCCTTCGTATGCAAGAAGAAAATAAGAAGACCTACAACTTACGTCGCAGACCTGCTTCCATGTACAAAGTCGGTGATCTGGTAGCTGTTAAAAGAACCCAACTTGGAGGAGGTTTGAAGCTGAAGCCCAAATATTTAGGTCCGTACCGCATTACAATGGTAAAGGCCAGAGATACATACTACGTGATCAAAGATACATTGTTCAACGATGGTCCTAGGCGTACTACGACTTGCGCTGCCTATATGAAGCCGTGGGTTCCCTGTGACATAGACAACCAGGATGCATTCGAGGCGAATGCGTATTGGGATGGCCGAGTTGTGGGATCGGGTCTGGCAACTCTGCTGAGCGGGGCGAATTGAGCAAAAGACGGGTAGTCGAACCGAAGAGACGAGCGAGAGCGGTTGCACAAAAGACGAAAGACGAAACGACGTAAAGCAGTAAATACGATTATATTCCAACTAAATCTAATTAAAATAATCAAATAAATAGTTTTACATTAAAATAAACTAAAATACTACAAATAAATATATTGAATAAAACAAATTCCTACACTAAATACGTAGCATAAAACAGCTCTGAAGAACAAACGGATCAAGAAGAACCATCAGTGAGTTCAGATCAAACCCAAATAAACGTTAATAAACCAGCCAAGAAAGAAAATACAGTCATGACTCAAACAGTCACTGATTTTTTGAGGATGGCCTTAAACCTTATTCCAGAGTTTGGTGGCAGAACAGAAAATCTCAGAGGTTCATGTAAATAAATAAATTCACTAAAAGGCAACCATGAAGAAACAGCAGTGTGCTTAACAATGAACTGCATAAACAATTAGGTGCGTAACGTACTAAAAGACATGAACGAACTAACAACAAAGTTCGTAGAAAGTTGCACGTCAGAAACAGGCTCAGACTCAGTTTTGCACTACTGTCAAAACAGTAGAAATGGACAAAATAATTACCGAGGCAGAGGTAATTATCAAAATAACGGTTATAGGAGTAACAATAATACAGGTCGTGGTAACTCACGATACAATAACCGAGGAAAAAACAATTTCAACCGAAATAACTCCAACCCAGGTAGTTCCAGTAATGGAAATGGTAGTGTACGAATTACCCAAAATTACTCGGAAAAACAATAAGTCCCTACAGATATTCAGGTGAAAATGTGAATGTATACACACTGAACCTTTGCCTTAGTATTTTTATCAAAGTCAAAAATGAAAATACATACAACATGTACACTTTCTTGTTAGATACAGGTGCAGACATATCAATAATAAGAGAAAATACAGATACCTTTGAACATATAGATACTTCAAATACAATTGAAATATCAGGAATTGGTGAAGGTTCAATTATTTCCAAAGGTCTAAACCATATAGAACTACTACAACACAAATTGATAACTCGACATAACTTCATAGAAAATGAAAATTTTCCTATACCATTCGTTGGAATTTTAGGACTAGATTTCTTCAAATCTTTTAATATCCAATTAGATTTCAGTGAACAAAACGATTCACTAATATTAAGATCAAATAATTTTAATTTTGCATAAACATCCCAATATTACATATTTGTGACAGCAATACCACAATACTCCCAGCAAGATCTGAAGTAATCCGATCCTAAATCAAGAAATCGAAAAAGGAATGTTTATTGGAAATTCGATCTCAAGTCCGAATCAAAGATTTGTCCGAATTTTAAACAAAACAAAAAGGGTAAAAATTTTAAAATTGAAAAACATAAAATATGAACCATTAAAAATTTATGAAATAGTATAGAAAACTGATGACCAAAGAAACTACATTTGTTGTAGAAAAAGAACCAATTACAACAAACATTTTTTACAAACAAGACTTAAGATTGAATGATAAACAGCCTGTATACATAGAAAATTATAGAATACCACAAGAAGAAAAAACACGACAAGTCGATAAAATCATTCAAGACAAAATAGTTGAACCCTCAGTGTCTGAATATAATAGAAAAATTCCAAATTCCATTCAAAGAATGATGACAATTGTTTTCTCTGGATTAAACCCGTCACAAGCATTCCTTTACACTGATGACTTCATAGTCATCGATTGTTCCGAGAAACACATGCTCTAAAACCTTAAGGATATTTTTGACATATCCAGAAAACACAACCTCAAACTGCAACCAGAAAAGTGTTCATTCTTGTTGCACGAAGTGGCATTCTTGGGTCACAAATGTACTGACAAAGGAATATTGCCAGACGACACAAAATATGATGTCATAAACATACCCAGTACCAAAAGATGCTGATAGTGCTAGAAGATTCGTAGCTTTTTGCAACTACTACAGACGTTTTATTAAAAACTTCGCAGTACATTCACGTCCAACAACACGACTATGTAAGAAAAACGTAGATTTTGTTGTGTCTGAAGAATGCCAAAAAGGATTTGAATATCTGAAAAAAGCCTTAATAGAACCCACACTGTTGCAGTATCCAAATTTTAGCAAAGACTTTTGTATAAAACCAGATGCTAGCAAATATGCCTGTGGAGCAGCATTGACTCAAACTTACGGTGATAATCAGTTACCAGTAGAATACGCTTTTCGTTCATTCACTAAAGGTAAAAGTAATAAAAGTACTACTGAACAAGAACTAGCTGCGTTACACTGGGCTATTACACACATTCGCCCATATATATATGGCAAACACTTCAGAGTCAAAACAGACCATAGACCACTAACGTATTTATTCTCCATGGTAAATCCAAGTTTAAAATTAACAGAAATAAGACTTGATCTAGAAGAATATCAGTTCACAGTAGAATATCTGAAGGGAAAAGATAATTTCGTTGCGGATGCATTATCCCGCATTACACTACAGGATCTAAAAAACACAAAAGCAAATGTCCTGAAAGTCACTACCAGGCAGCACGTACCTAATGATGCTTCTAAGCCGAAAATACATGAAGTACTCTGCAATGATGAAGTAGTGTAACGAAAAGTAGTGACCTTGCGCATAACACACGATTTATGTTTCCTCAAACATGGAAAGAAAGTTATAACAAGAATTGAGATTGGAGATCTGTACACGAATGGAAATCTAGACTTATGTCAGTTTTTTTCAAAGGCTTGAAAATCAAGCCGGTATACTGTAAAGCCGGTAATGAAATTATCTTTGAAACATTTTCAATAGAGTCTTTTAAAGAAATGGGCAATAAAATATTGAAAACATTAAGAGAAGCGCTACTTCTACCGGTGACTATTATAGAAAAAGAAAAAGATAAAGAAGCAATATTTTCTACATACCAAGATGATCAGATACAGGGTGGCCATACAGGCATCACAAAAACTTTGGGCATAGTAAAAAGATATTATTATTGGAAAAACATGACACGTCATGTAAAAGACTACATTAATAAAACACCCTAAGTTCTTACAGAAACCCCCATACATGCTTTTAATAGGGTAATATATGGTAGTATAAATAGTATGTGTTTGTTACTTGTTAATTGCTCGTTGCTTTATTTAATTGATCGGATCACTTTAGTTATTGCTTACGAACTGCCTCTCTGCTCGCAGACAGAGTAGTTACAGAGTTAGATATTCAACATTAAAGAGAGCATCTTCGCTTGCAAGGCAGAGCGAGAGACGCTTTATGAAATCAGAGGGTGAGGAATCAATATCAATAGTTGTAACGTAGTTGTAAACAGTGGTTGCAGTACCACTGTTTCTTATGCTTTAGACACTGGGCCTACTACAACTCGGCCGTCCTGACTTTAAGATTGTCCTCAATCTCTGCTTTACTTTACTATTCTGACGAACTTTGTCATGTAACGTTACCATAAATTATTCGAGTAGAGGTTTATTTGAGACTAAATCTATGCATAAGAATATGCATTAAGAATATCTATGCATATGAATGTAAAGCAGAAATGAAAGAATGTCCGTTACAATTCATAGATCGGATCATTCGAGAATAATAAGAAAGAGACAGACATACTGCGGTGCTTATATACGTATTTTAACACTCCTTCTCAACGCGAAGTCTATCTTATACAAAAATTATTTTAATCCCAACATTTCTGTAAACTTTACATGTTTGACCTTACATAAGTTCTTTTTTAATATATCTGAGGTCATACTATCTGTGGGAATGTATTGGATAGCTATTACATTTTCTTTATACATTTCCCTTACAAAATGATATTTTATTTCAATATGCTTGCTACGTGAATGAAATTTAGCATCTTTAGCAAGACATTGTGCGCTCTGGTTGTCGCTATAAATTAGCAGCTTCGCCATCGGCCCGAATCCCATCTCGTTGATCAGCTTTCTGATGTATATCGCTTCTTTGGCTGCTGTAGAAAGTGCTACGTACTCGGCCTCCGTGCTACTGAGGGCAACCAGATTTTGCTTCTTTGATTCCCATGACACCGCCGCTCCAGCAATAAGGAATGACCAACCGGTGAACGACTTCCGATCGTTGCAATCGCCAGCCCAGTCCGCATCAACAAAACAGTGAATAGGAACACCAGTTTTGCTATAATGAAGTCTCACATCTGAGGTACCTCTTAGATGTCTCAATACCCTCTTGGCTGCAACCTCATGTTCCTTGTGCGGATCTGCATTTCTCTGCGCCAACTTAGCCACAGAGTGTATTATATCTGGCCGTGTAGTCAACGCCAAATACAATAACGAACCAATGAGTAATTGATAGCGTGTCTTGTCCACCTGACCGCAATCATTTCTATCGCATTTCGTCTGGAACCCGACCTCTAGAGGAGTCGCGTTCGGCTTGCAGTCCTTCATACCATATTCATGCAACAAGCCTTCGATGTACTGCTTGTGGCCTATGGAGACATTGCCAGTCTTGCCATCTCGCTCGATTTCCATCCCCAAAAAATGATGGAGTTCACCGCCGTCGACCACATCAAATTCGTTTGATATGAGCTGCTTTATGTAGGCCACGTCGTCCTTTCTGGTACATGCAAGTATAACATCGTCAACATATACAACAATAATAGATAAATACCCATTGACTTTGCTCGTGTATATACACGGTTCGCTTGCACATGGAACGAAACCAATCTTCAAAAGAATGCTATCCAGCTTTTGGTTCCACTCACGCCCACTCTGTTTCAAGCCGTACAACGATTTATGTAGCTTGAGTACACGCTTGGGATGATCAGCATCGACAAAACCTTCAGGTTGCCGCATGTAAACGTCATCTTGTAGCTCACTATTGAGGTATGCTGCGGAGACATCCATCTGATGCAAGTGCATCTCGTGTTCCACCGCCAACGCAATCACCAGTCTGATTGAGGAATAACGTGCAACCGGGGAAAAAGTTTCCTTGTAGTTAATTCCATATTGTTGACCACACCCTTTTGCGACCAATCTTGCCTTGAAACGCTGAACTTTGCCACTCTCATCTCGTTTGGTGGTAAAAACCCATTTACAACCGATAACCTTTTTGTTTGCAGGAAGATCAACCAAACTCCATGTCTTAATGTTTTCTAGGTTGTCATACTCCTTCTGCATTGCTGATTTCCAGTTTTCCGACTGCTCTGACTTAAATGCCTCATTTATACAGGTAGGAACAATAACGTCTTTCGCATCTAGTACATTCAGCATATTGTACTCTCTTCGTGGACGACCAGCACGCCCAGTGCGAACAATCTTTGGTCTCCCTGGTCCTCTTCGGGTATATGGTTGCTCCTCCTCAGCATTTTCTTCGTCACCACTTTGCTCATCAACAATTGGAATTTGCTGCTCCACAGAATTTTCTTGGATTTCATCATTATTCTCGCAATCAAGTTTTTCACTTGGCTGAAAGATTACCACATCTGACTCACATGATAATTCTCGACCGTGCTCCAACTCTTTCATGAACTTGTGCTCCAAAAACACGACATCTCGGGATACTACTACGGTCCTTTTGACAGGGTTGTAAAGACGATAAGCCTTGGCAGTCTCGGAGTAACCTACCAAAATATGCTGCTTCCCTTTCGCTGAAAACTTGTTCTTATGAGTTTTATCTAATACAATAGCTTTCATACCAAATACTCTAAGATGAGATACGCTCGGCTTTTTCCCATACCAAACCTCGTATGGAGTATTATCAGGCAAAGTTGCAGTTTCTGCTCTATTCCGTAAATATGCAGCCGTCATTATTGCCTCGCCCCAAAAAGATTCGCCAACTCCAGCATGCACTATCATGCTTCGCGCCATCTCCACCAGGGTTCTATTGGCGCGTTCTACCACACCATTTTGTTGTTCGATTGAAAATTGTGCACTCATCTCGAACAAATTAGTTAATCACAAACTTTAATTAACAAAACGAATCTCTTACAAGTCTTTCCGACCAACCCGCACAGTTTTACTTTCTGCTGCCTGGGCCCATAACCTATTCGAGTAGAGGTTTATTTGAGACTAAATCTATGCATAAGAATATTCGCTGCAGCGCAGGCAGCAAGAAAATGAATGTAAAGCAGAAATGAAAGAATGTCCGTTACAATTCATAGATCGGATCATTCGAGAATAATAAGAAAGAGATAGACATACTGCGGTGCTTATATACGTATTTTAACATAAATTTACAATTTGATTATTTTCTTATTCTATAGTGAAATATTTACAATTTAATCACAGGGGTGGTCAAAAGTATTTACACAATGAACTTTTTTGTTCACGTATATCAGATGCTGTACATTTGGTGACATAGGGTCAATGTCGGAAGCCGGATTAGGTAGAGAACGATGTGCCGACGGACTGAGGGACGCGCCCTGAAACCTGGCCCTCTTTCGGGTCGGAGATTCAATCAAAAGTTTACAACCTCCATCGCCAAAAGCTCTTCTCGGAGCTTATGAACGCCAGCTGACAGGGTTTTAAACGCATCCCCAGTCCGTTTCATAAAAGTACGCATCTCGAGCTCCAAGCCACTACACGAATCACAGCCACATTTATGGCCGCCACCATGTGCAATACAATCCTGCACCTTGACTGTGTAAGTAAAGTAAAGAAAGTCTTCACTGGTCTTGCTACGATAATTGCAATTACATTTGCAACAGACAGACATTATTAAATAATTGATTTATCACAAACAAATTATAAATCAATATGTAAATAAAAAGGGAAAAATGTATATATGTTAAGAGAGGCGTATACAAACCAAATTAAAAGCTAATGAGTATATTGTTTATTAGAAATTGGTAAATGCAATGAATTTAAATTGAATATTAAAAGCTAACTTCGCGAAAGAACGAAAGACAGTAATTAAACGAGAGTGCAAAAAAAAAAAAAAAAAAAACCCCCGACTTCGATGAGTGACAATAGGCCTTTTCGTATTATGGGTACATTGCAATCATACCTTATGCAGTGGGGCCGTGTGCAGGCCAACATAACTGGCCGTCTTGCAATGAATATGTTAATAGCCTATACTGCGCGTGTGTGTACTTATGGATAAATTGAATCTGCCTCTATGGTGTACCGCACCATACAGTGAAGGCTTTGTCATAAGCACACTACACCGTTGCCTTTTTTTGGGAATGAATTTATGGATAAAATAAATTTATTCAAGATTTTTACTAAGGTATACCTATAAGTGTAATTATTTTATATTTCACATGAATTTAAAAAATAAAAAAAAAATGTTTTTATTTTATGCGGAATTGTATTTTATAACTCTTTTTAAATTAACTTTTGCTATTTTTATTTTATTTTTGTTGTTATAGTTTTTATCTATTTCACAGTTAGTTATCTATACTAACTATCTTATAGGACCCTTTGTGTCTACTATCTAGTTTATGTCCTTATTCATTGCTTACAATTACTAGATCTCCTATCGTATTTTATTTTCGTACTTTATTTATTTTCTTATTGTGTATATTTTGATTAACTACCTTATATTTTTTTACTAATATTTGAGCTCTTTTACGTGCACATTGTAATCTTTATCTTTGTGTGGTGTTGGTGCTCTCTATTCTTCTGCTTTCTCTTTTGATCGCGCTCGCGGCCGTTAACTTCGCGCTTGTGACAAGTTTTTGTTGTTTTATGTTGTAATACAAAAAAATATTCTCTTTTTTTTTTCTTCTTGTTTTCTCTTTCTAATTTGCATATTGCAGTTAGCTTTTGCATTGGTTTGTATACACCTCTCTTAAAATATATACATTTTTCCCTTTTTATTTACATATTGATTTATAATTTGTTTGTGATAAATCAATTATTTAATAATGTCTGTCTGTTTTTTATGAAACGGACTGGGGATGCGTTTAAAACCCTGTCAGCTGGCGTTCATAAGCTCCAAGAAGAGCTTTTGGCGATGGAGGTTGTAAACTTTTGATTGAATCTCCGACCCGAAAGAGGGCCAGGTTTCAGGGCGCGTCCCTCAGTCCGTCGGCATATCGTTTTCTACCAGTTCCGGCTTCCGACATTGACCCTATGTCACCAAATATACAGCAGCTGATATCGTTTAGGAGTCCGGCTTTGGAAGGTGTGGAGTCTCTTCCCGTTTCCCCTGGTGATAGTATCCCACCTACTAACACGATATCGGTTGTAGTTTCTTGTAAAGTAGTTACAAGAGGAGCTAGTAAAGTGTTGGCTGCTTCAGCTGCTGCTGCATCTGCTGTTGCTGCTTCTGCTGTGCCTGGCACTTCTAGTTCCCTTGTTGTAGTTCCACCCAAAAAGCAAATTTTTATTTCGCGGCTTGATCCCAATACTACTTCTGAAGAAGTCATAGCCTACATCCAGGGCAAAGTTTAAGCACCAAACATTGCTTTGGAAAAGTTCCGTTTTTCATATACTCGGGACATTTCGTCCTTTAAAATAAGTGTCTCCCCATATCTTTTTAGCCAAATATGTCATAAAGATTTTTGGCCGGAACACCTTATTGAAAAAGAGTATACAATAAAAAAGAAGAATCGGCCTCCGATTAGCCTGCTACCTGCCTCTGTGAATAACGTTCCTTCCGGCTCGTCTGCGCCTGTTGGCGAGTCAAAACACTAATTTCGTCCCTAAAGTCTAAAAAAAGTCTAAACTCCCTAGACTCTATATAAATAGTTTAGCCTTTGACTTTCATATCCTTGCCTTTATTGAGACTTGGCTGAAGCCTGATATTGCCGATGCTTCAATTTTCCCTCAAAATATTTAATATATAGACATGATCGGACTATTCGTAATGGTGGTGGTGTTTTGATCGCTGTTGATTCGGCGCTCTCGTCTGAAATTGTACAGTCTTCCAATTAGGGGATTGAATTTGTTTGTGTTAAAATTTCTCTTAATTCTTTTTGCCCCGCAAATAAATAAATAAATAGTGGGAACAGATCACTATATCTGGCATTTGTGTTGGATTCATCCAACTGCGATATTTCTAGGACTGATCCCTTAGTTATCCCTGAAGACAACTTTCATCCAACTCTGGATGTAACCATTGACCTTTCTTTTGGGGTTATGCCTCGATATAATAACTCGATGCCTCCAACCCGATGTTTTCGCAAGACAAACTTTACTAAACTTGAAAAACTCTTGTTAACTAATGATTGGACATATCTGTATACTTGCACGGATATGGTGCCATTTCTGTCTTCTATAAAACTCTTGAGTCGTTCTTTGATGTTTGTGTCCCGCGTGTGACTCAAGGATGGTCTGATAAACCTCCTTGGTTGTCACGTGAGTTATGTAACTTGAAGAACGTAAAATCGAGATAAAAGATCGCTATAAAAGATGTAAAAAATCCGGTAAATCATTGGATTTTTCCCTATACGTCGATCAAATTTTATGGTGCTGAACTCACAATGCTATAAGGATTATCTTCAGAGATGTAAACTTAGGTTTTCTCGCGATCCTAAGCAATTTTATAAATTCGTCAATGGAAAACGTAAGACATCAGTGCACCCGTCTTACTTGTCTTTTGAAAACAATAAAGCTGACAATGATCAGGCAATTGCGGATATGTTTGCTGATTTTTTCAAAACAACTTATTCCTCTTCGATTTATCAAGCAAATCCTCCTTATCCTCATCACTTGCAATCGTCTAATTGCATTTAAGACCGTGTGTTTGAAGAAAGTTCGGTTCTTAGCGTGCTCAGTTCCGTCAAACCAATATATGCATCTGGACCTGACATAATACCACGCTGCGTTTTAAGGTTTTGTGCAGAGGCTCTATGTAAGCCAACACCTAAGTTGTTTACACTGTCCGTCACATCTTCCGACTTTCCGTCTTTCTGTAAAAAATCATATATTTTTCATCTTCATAAAAAGGGGAAAAATTTTGAAGCCTCCAATTATAGGGGTATTTCTAAATTGTCTGCCATACCCAAAGCATTTGATAAAATAATAACATCTCAATTGCAGCATTTTTGTAGCTCAATCGTTTCGTCATCCCAACATGGGTTTAAAAAAACGTAGATCGACAACTACTAACCTATTCGAATTTACATCTTACACAATCAAAGGGAAACTGCAAACTGATGTCATTTATAATGACTTCAGCAAGACCTTTTACTCTGTAATTCACACTCTGCTTTTATATAAGTTAAATGCACTTGGCATCCCCAGCTATTTGCTAGATTGGATTCTTCAATATCTTTCTAAGCGTACACAAAAGGTCCACTTTAAGTCTTAATTTTCTAAGACCATCCAAGTGACTTCTGGAGTGCCTCAGGGTAGTCATTTGGGTCCATTGCTATTCACTCTTTTTATCAATGATCTTCCATTGGTAGTGTCACATTCTCGGGTGCTTATGTACGCGAATGATGTTAAGCTTTACCTCAGTTTCAAAGACATATCGTCTTCTTGCCTACTTCAATCGAATCTTAATGATCTTCAGAGTTGGTGTGAAACCAACCTATTAAACCTTAACGGCTCCAAATGTAAAGTTATGTCTTTTTATAGATGTACTCCATACTTAGCAACTTATTATCTTAACGACACTGCCTTAGAGCGCTTAGATATTATCAATGACTTAGGTGTTCATATGGACCTTTAATCCTCATATTTCTACTACAGTTAGTAAAGTTATGAATGTTCTTGGGTTTGTGAAACGATGGTCAAAGAGTTTGACGATCCGTACACAACCAAAATTCTGTATACTTCATTAAGTACGGATCTTGCATATGGTCACCTCAATATGAGACGCACCAAAGTAAAATTGAATCTGTCTAAATCGCGGTCTAAATTTTGATCGCAATGTCAATTTGCCATCATACTCCAGTAGGCTTCTTTTAATCAATCTTCCTTCATTAATTAATCGTAGAGTAATGCTTGGTGCTATCTTTATTCATTAACTTTTAATAGGTGAAATAGACTCTCCTGAGCTATTGAACCAGTTAAACCTATCTGTACCCCGTAGACCTACTTGAAATTTTATTCCTCTATCTCTAAAACACTGTAGTTCTAACTGTTTTTCGCATGAACCTATTCTAGTCGTATGTTCTGATTACAATCTTCTGTATGAACCTGCATGAACCTATTCTAGTCGTATGTTCTGATTACAATCTTCTGTATAGCATAATCAGATCAGAAGCCTCTCTTTCTCATGTGAAAAGCTCTATTTTAGCACATTATGCTCAATTACGAGCTGTAGTTAATCATATTTTTAATTGTTTGTCCGTTTTATTTGTATTTGTCCACGCGATCGTGCCGTCCGATATACTGCTGTGCCCCACGGTCGGTCGGGCGGGAGGTGGACAGCGCTCTGCTTGGGCTCGCGCGAAACAGGCTATGTCCTGGTGTCGAATGGACTACTTGAACGTACTTCGCATTGTACGCGTAAACGTCCAGACAATATGTCTTTGGCACTTTTAGGTTGTACACGAATACTTACTAAGTATTTGGTTAAGTCGCAAATGGCTGTGCCGCATATTCGTACCCGTCTTCCGTTTTTGAAAGTAGTCCTATTGTGTCAATTAACACAACATCAAAAGCATTTTGAGGTGTTGGTGTTATAACAATAGGTTGCTTTGTGTGTGGTTGTGATTTATTTAGCTGGCAAAGTTTGTAATTTTTTACATATTGAAGCGGATATGATTTTGTAATTTTGCTAAGAATCGCGATATTCCTGGGTGGCCGCCCCAGATCACTGAATTATATTTACGCATTATTGTAGCTTTTCGTCGTAATTAATAATGGTTTTCAATCTATACTTAAATTTTCTATTTTGTGGAAAAAATTGATCTAAATCGATTCTTTCATTAATAGAATTACATAAATATTATCGATAAGAAAACGTTTCAACGGCAACCATAAAGTGATGTAAGTAAGTCGTCTCGCCGACTTCGGTATACCATACACCAGGGGAAAAATTATTTTATACGTTAAGTTTTTTACATGTCTCTATCTCGCTCACTCTTACCAGCACACGAGCACTCTAGCGTCGCTCCTGGCTTAGGTCCAAATCCGGTCTTATGGACCGCTACGTTCATACGAATAATGTTCATGTTTCTTGTGAGGTTTCAATCAAGTTTCAAACAACATAATAGATATACATTTTGTTTTCGAAATTTAAAATATTTTTTCACTTAATGAATGGTATACCCAAGTAGGTGAGTCCACTTACTTACTTCATGGTTTATTCTTTTAGTTTTATTTCTTTCATTTTGCCAAGTCAAAATTTTGTTTAATTTTGCCATCTCATCAAAAGCGGTTGTGCATTCTCCTTTGTATTATAATTGTTTGTCTGAAACGGACCACATAATTATCATTCGTGCCTTTAATTTTTTTTTTTCATTTTGCTTCTGACTCTTTATCCGTCCAGTGATAGCACTAATCTACTTTTCCAGCTTGTAAAGTTTTCGCCGTAGAGAATTTGCATTGATATATGTATATTCAATCTTTGCTTGAGTACGAAAGCACCTTTTATAGAGGGAGACGTGCACGCACAACGTAGTTGAAATTGTAATTAAAAAGCAGACAAAGTTACAGCTAAACGGTGCTGACGATGACGAAGAAGGCAATGAATTTGCGTGACAACAGGTGTCCAGCAAAATCTTGTATACTTCATTAATCCGTCCTATCCTAGAACACGGATCTTGCATATGGAAAAGCAATCTTCCTTCTTTAATTAACCGTAGAGTAATTCTTGGTGCTATCTTTATTCGCAAACTTTTAATAGGTGAAATAGACTCTCCTGAGCTATTGAACCAGTTAAATGAACCTGTCTGTATCCCGTAGACCTACCAGAAATTTAATTCCTCTGTCCTTAAAACACTATATTTCTAACTTTTCTTTGCATGAACCTTTTCGAGTCCTACGCTCTGATTATAATCTTCTTTTTCCCCTAATCAGATCAGAAGCCTCTGTTTCTTTTCTAAGAACCTCAATTCTATCGCAGTTAGCTCGTAATTAGCTGTAGTTAATCATATTTAAATTGTTTTTCCGTTTTATTTGCATTTATCCACGCGATCGTGCCATCCGATATACGCCCCACGGTCGGTCGGCCGGTAGGTGGATAGCTTTCTGCTTGGCAACTTCCAGACAATACTTTCTGGCTTACGTCTCTTCTCTTTGTCTTCAATGATCCCCGCAATGCAACCAACATACAAATATACGTTTATAGTTTTAGTGTTATAAAACACAGTGGTTAAGGCCCGATTCGCACTCGATCCATATCTGTGGAATGCTTGGGATTAACGGTGGAAGTGAAACAGCTATTCGCAATGGCACCATCCACAATGTCTTAACATCTGATTTTAAAAAGGATAGTGCGAGCCTCATGACTTTGACAGTTTGAATCTGATGTGGGGATCTAGGAAGAGCTTGAAGTCCCGACCAGCGTTTTAAACATTAAATAACTTGAGCACTAGGAGTCCTCGGAAAGTTCCGCTTCTCTCAGAGAAGAGCATAAGAGAACAGATTCAATACTCAAAGTTCCACCTAAATTGGCCTGTGGAGAAATTTCGCAACATACTGTGGTAAGATGAGTCCAAAATTGTGATGTTTGAAGGAAGGTGATCTAGGCTGTATGTTCGTCCACCCGAAAATACGGAGTGCAATAAGCAGTACCTGGCGGATGAAGTGTGCTAGAATCGGGCCATTTTTCCTGTTACGGTGTTTGTCCTATTACCTACATAGATGGCATTATGGACAAACATGTGTACGTCAAAACTATTTAGGAAGTAATGGTACCACATGCCGAAGACAAGGTATCACTTTGTTGCGTCTTTCAAAAAGTCAACGACCCGAAAAACACAAGGAAAGTGACAAAAGCTCGGATTGATAATGCAGGAGTAGATTAATTAAAGTTGCCCGCATAGTCACCCGGTCGAAAATTTGTAGTGCGACGTTAAGAAGGGAGTAGCTGCTGCAAAACCAGCCACTATAAGAGGTCCTTGGACTGCTATAGAGCGTACATGAAAGGCCATAACACCAGAAAAGTGCCAGAAACTAATAGATTTCAAGGTGCGTCGCTGGGCAGCTTGAAACTATTGCCTGCTCTTTCAAATATGTGCTACTATTATTTTGCTCGCCTCAATTTGGCACCATTGGCACAAAATCTTCATTATTTTCGAAAAAATGAAATAAATATCAAAGTACTAGAACTGGAACAAACATCGATAGTACTATCGATATATCAATGGTATTTTTTTTTTTTTTCAAAACATTGACGTTGGGTAATCTCTATCGATAGTTTTTAATATTTAAAGTAGATTGAGTTGGCTATTGTAAGTTATTTAGACACAGGACCAAATAATGGACAACTATGATAATTTTTTCCAAAGTCCCAACTTTAAAACAATATTCGGCGATTTCAACAATAGATCTTGGATTTTTGTTTGTTTTATGTGAAAAGTATGTTCTTTATTAATAGCATGTTTCATAAATTTTAATAATTACTCAAATCGTTATTGAGCTAGAACCGTTTAAAAAATACACTTAATATTGGCGTTTTTTGAACTTTGGTGGAACAGAACTAACAGGGATCAACACCGGACTACATACACATTGGTGAAATATTTACCTATCAGATGTACATAAAAAATTCGCTGCAGGTATAAGGAAGAAGAGGAGCGCATGCGTATGTGCCTGTAGCTTCTTTGTACTTAAATTATAACATTGCATAATATTGTTTTGTAAATACTATATGTTCACATTAATGCCTTTTTACAATGTTAGATTGCTAATAACCTGCTTTGGAAAAACTGACAAGACAGGTATATGTTATTTAAGTTGTTGAAAAATTGGTCCCTGATATTGGAAGTAGATATTAAGGTTGTTACCTATTTAATACAAAAAGGGTAATACCGAAAAAAGGATCTAATACATATAAAGTGCTAAATATTCCTCTCGTTTGTGACAGTTTATTTTTAACTTCATAAGTGGAAACTCCTTAAGTCCGGACTGAATGGTATTTATCAATATAATTCGAGACAGTTCTATTTATTACTGCAAAATGTTGTTAAAGGTTGAAAAGATTTTTGCCTGTGAAAACCCAAATGATTTTGAAGTGAGGTCTAATGGACTGATACGTTCATTCTTATAATGATCATGTTTCTTGTGAGGTTTGAATCAAGTTTAATTAATCTTATTTATTTCTACCAAACTAGCAAATTTTATTGAAATCGGACTAGAAACATGCAAAATATATGGATTGGCCGTTGGTAAGAGGCGGCGCTAGAGTGCTCGTGTGTTTGTAGAGTTTGTAGAGATAGCATGGGGTATAAGGCATTTCAAAACAACCTAATAGACATACATTTTGTTTTCGAAATTTGAAATATTTTTCCACTTGATGAATGGTATACTCAAGTAGGCGAGTCCACTTACTTACTTCATGGTTTATGCTGCTTTAGACTCAATCAACACGGTTCTTTTAGTTTTATTTCTTTCATTTTGCCAAGTCGAAATTTTGTTTAATTTTGCCATCTTATCATAAGCGGTTTCGCATTCTCCTTTGTATTATAATTGTTTGTCTGAAACGGACCACATAATTATCATTCGTCGCTCGCGCAACGTAGTTGAAATTGTAATTAAAAAGCAGACAAAGTTACAGCTAAACGGTGCTGACGATGACGAAGAAGGCAATGAATTTGCGTGACAACAGGTGTCCAGCAAAATCTTGTATACTTCATTAATCCGTCCTATCCTAGAGCACGGATCTTGCATATGGAAAAGCAATTTCTCTTTATATCTTCGCGGTAAAAGTAGGCTTCTTTTAATCAATCTTCTTTAATTAACCGTAGAGTAATTCTTGGTGCTATCTTTATTCACAAACTTTTTATAGGTGAAATACACTCTCCTGAGCTATTGAACCAGTTAAATGAACCTGTCTGTATCCCGTAGACCTACCAGAAATTTAATTCCTCTGTCCTTAAAACACTATATTTCTAACTTTTCTTTGCATGAACCTTTTCGAGTCCTATGCTTTGATATATTCTGATTCTTTCTCCCCTAATCAGATCAAAAGCCTCTGTTTCTTTTCTAATGTAAGATGTCATTTATTTATGTTGAGAAGTATCGTTCTTTTCGATTAATTAATTTTAGCTATCTACACTTAGAAAAATACTAACAGCAAGTATTGTAGAGAATCGGTTGTTAGCAATAAATCAGTATGTGGGAAATATCGAGATGTGGCCTATGGCCACACTGAAGTGATCTCTTCCCTTCTTCCGGTGACGCTTGAACGAGCTAGAGCACCAACTGCCGAAAACCAATAATCTTTATATTTAAGCTAAATAACAACCCATCGACGTTTATTTTCAGCACTTTATAGCTCAGAAGTGGGATTACTACACAGAAATAGATATATTTCTGTGCACGCCTCCAATTGTGAAAATTTATGCTTAGTTAAGTAAAATTGTCCTGACCAACTCCACAATGGGAGTTACCAAGGAGATGACGAGAGCTCTGCGCGCAAGCGGAGTCGAGGTACCGCCGTCATTCACAGTCGGGCAAATTCGCCTACTGGGCACCGCCACACGAGACAGTCAAGAATCGGTTATTTCGTCGCTTGCCGCAATACCTGGTGGAACTTCATCGGCTCGGACGCAGGCCACACGTTTTGCGTCTAAGATGGCCGCCTCCACGCCCGCCGCTGCCGTTGACACCATTGCTGTGTCTGCTGCTGCCGTGCCCGCTGCTGCCGTACCCGCTGTTTCCACATCCTCCGCTTCCAGGCTTGCCACTGCAGTACCCGCAGGTCGTACCACTGATGTGCCTGCCAGTGCAGTACCTTTTGCTGCTGTAGCCGCTGCTGACGTGGCCACTGCTGTGCCTGCCGCTGCTGTAGCCGCTGCTGCCGTACCCACTGCTGTGCCTGCCGCTGCAGCCGTACCAACCACCGCTGTATCCGCTGCCGCCGTACCTACTGCTGTGCCTGCCACCGCAGCCGTACCCACTGCTGTACCCGCTGCCACCGTGCTTACTGCTGTGCCTGCCGCTGCGGTACCCGTTACCGCTGTGCCCGCCGCTGCTGAACCCACCTCTGCTGTGCCCGCCGCTGCCGTACCCGCCTCTGCAGTGCCCGCCGCTGCCGCACCAGCATCTGCTGTGCTCGCTGCTGAACTGTCAGCCGCTTACATGTCCGCTATGCAGGCTGCTGCATCGATTGCAGCACCCGTCACTGACCCTGACGCGGGCCCATGGGAAGATATGCCTGCCTTAGTGCCCTCCGTGACGTCTTCCGTTGCCGCCATCACACCTGCAGCTTCCGCGTCCCCCAGCCTGGACGAGCAACTGATAACGCTACGAAAACAGTTGCTTCAACTGCCGTTCGATTTTCAACCGCCGCCGCGTGCAGTCGTGTTTTTTAATGCACTCCGCAAAATTTAGTGTAAAAAATAAAAAGACCGTGTTATCAAAAATTGTGTAGGGCTCTCAGTCGCCTTAGAGACGCCTACTAACAATCATATTGCTATTAGTTTGTTCTAATAGCAATAAATACTTAGTTGCAACAACAAAGTGAGCACTTTTTTTTGGAAAAGCCATGTCCACCAATTCGGGCTTGGAGCTCTCTCGATCCCCACCAGCAACAGCTACAAGAACTACTTGTACAACAACAACGTGAGCGTCGTCTCTCGGTCCAACGCAACAACGCGTACTTTTCGGTGGTGTCGCCGACCCCACTAAATGCTACCGTAAGCAATAACACCGAAAGTGCAAGTCACTCAGCAATCAACAGCAATTTACCGTGGAGAGAGCAGTGTGCTTCTCCATCAATATCGATAACTGGGTCACCGATTGCACCGACCAGTACCGTCAGCTCGTTGACAGCAACTACTGCAACGTCAGCCGAAGTATTGACCTTCCTCAAGACGTCAACGACAAGTCGCCCAGAGTCAGCCAGGACAAGAAACCCGACGCCTTCTGTCCAAACTGGAATGGATAGATATATTAAAATAACTAAGCGGAAGCTAAGCCCGCAAAAGAAAAATTGTGGCAATACGCCGAAAATAACCAAAACAAATGAACGAGTAGCACTTCTAAGCGGGAATCGTTTTAAAACTCTTGACGATCAGCAAGACGATCAAGCCGGCGCTGTTGATAAAGTTAAATCGGCTATACCACCCCTTTTATACATCCGTGGAGCCAACTGCAACGTCCTGATTTCGAATCTAGTAGAAACATTAAAGGGAAATAACTTTGTTGTAACCCCACTCAACAGGGGGTAACATAAAAGAAATTAAATGTCAAACCCAATCTGAGGACAATTTCCGCATCATCGAAAAGTACCTCCGTAATGCTAACATTAACTTCTATACCTACCAACTAAAAAGCAGTAAAGGGCTCCAGGTTGTGTTAAAGGGACTCGAGCCATCGGTCCCACCTCAAGAAATACAAGACGCATTGGCCGAAAAAGGGTTTGCGGTTAAGTCCGTTGTCAACATCATCAACAGGAATAAAGTCGCACAGCCGCTCTTTAAAATCGAGCTCCAACCAGATGCAAAGCGGTCGAAGCCAAATGAAGTGCATCCAATCTACAACCTTTAGCTCCTATTGCACAGAAAAATCACCGTTGAGAAGCCCCATAAGAGATACCAACCACCTCAGTGTAAAAACTGCCAGGAATACAACCACACCGCTAACAATTGCAATCTTAGGTCAGTGTGTGTTGGCTGCGGCGAACATCACAGAATGTTGGCTGCCCAAATGACAGAAACAACGTCGACTAAGACTATGCAGTAACTGTGGAGGGAACCACACAGTCAACTACAGAGGATGTCCTGTCTTCAAGGATCATAAATCGCACCTAAACGGAATCAAAACCTGCTTATCCAGAAGCTTATCGAGAATAAATAATGGCTTCCCTACGTCTTATCTTTGGAATGCTAACGCCAACTATTCCTAGACTTAAGTGAAATCGACGTCATGCTGATATCTGAAACACATTTAACATCAAAAAATACTTTTCAAATACCGAAATATGCCTTCTACGCAACAAACCATCCAGACGGAAAAGCTCACGGCGGCACTGGTATCCTAATCAAAAACCGTATAAAACACTCCTTCCTCAAATATTGGAAACACAGCACCTACAAGCAACTGCTATAACCGTCCAAAGCAGCTGCGGCAACACTACGTTGGTTGCCCTGTACTGCCCACCACGCTTCTCAATCTCTGAAAAGGAATTCACCGGTTTCTTTAACACACTCGGAGAACGCTTCATTGCAGCAGGGGACTATAACGCCAAACATACGCACTGGGGATCTCGCCAGGTAATTCCTAAAGGCAAGCAGTTGTACAACACAATAGTCAACCCACTCAATAAGATGAATTGCGTCTCACCGGGTAGGCCTACTTATTGACCCACAGATCCACAGAAAGTGCCTGACTTGATTGATTTCGCAGTAACCAAGAGGATTTCGCGTAATCGGATCTCTGCGGAAACACTGCTAGATTTAACCTCCGATCACTCTCCAGTGCTATTCACACTGTTAACAAGACCTCAAGTACTTGATCGCCCATATATACTTACAAACAACAAAACAAATTGGCTTAAATTTAAAATGTACATGAGTGCCCACATTGACTGTTCGCCCAAACTGGACGCTGCAGAGGACATTGACGTGTGCACTTGAGTCGATGCTGGGAGCTGCAGCAAGAGTATCTACTCCACATGCCTCTACTTACGCTAAACCTGCTGTCAGGCCTACGAACCGGCGGATAGAACAATTAGTAACGGAAAAACGACGTCTAAGAAGAGAATGGCAGGTTACTCGATCACCAGCAGCAAAACTTCGCCTAAGGCATGCCAGCCGCAACCTCTGCAAGGAGTTAAGACAAGAGGAAATCTGGGCTCAAAGAAATACATAGAAAAGCTCAGTCCATCCAGCACTAAACATCCTCTGTGGAAAGCCCACCCAACTTTAAGCGCTCCTACAGAGACAATTTCACCAATAAGGGGTCCAACCGGTGGATGGGCCCGCAGTGACGAAGAGAGGGCATCCGTATTTGCCACACATCTTAAAATGGTTTTCCAGCCAAATCCAACATCAAACTCATTTGTACTTCCCCCTTTGAGCACATTAACGGATAGTGAGTACTCGGAACTCCAATCGGATGAGATCACTGCAGTTATTAAAAACCACATAAAGCCGAACAAAGACCCTGGCCATGACCTAATCACACCGAAAATGATCCTAGAACTCCCTACCATCGCCATACAATACATCTGCAAAATGTTCAACGCAATAATAAGAATTGGCTACTTCCCAAGAGCATGGAAAAGGTCCACTATCATCATGATTCCTAAAGTGGGAAAGGACAAAACCCAACCATCATCCTATAGGCCAATTAGTTTGCTGCCATGTCTTTCGAAGCTTTTTGAAAAGGTCCTGCATTTTTAAACTCATTTCTGTCATCGGAGAACACAATCCCTTCACACCAGTTCGGCTTTCGAAAATACGAACAGCAGAAATACGAACAGCATTCGAACTAAAAGAATACTGTACGGCTGTCTTTCTCGACGTTGCCCAGGCTTTCGACAGAGTTTGTCTGGAGGGTCTAATGTTCAAAATCCGGCAGAAACTCCCACAGTACACCCACAAACTCATGGAATCGTACCTTTACAATAGGAAATTCGCTGTAAGATGTAATGGCTCCGTCTCGGCTGACTTTGAAATCGAAGCTGGTGTACCGCAAGGCAGTGTACGCTACCTGCTGTACACTGCAGACTTACCAACGAGTTTAGGACTTACAACGTCCACTTTTGACGATGACACGGCAATCCTCAGCAGATCCAAATGCCCAATACAAGCCTCTGCAAAATTAGAGGAACACCTCAAGGTGGTAGAGGAATGGCTAGCAACCTGGCGTATCCGGGTCAACGAGCAGAAATGCAAACATGTTACATTTACGCTTAACAGAAGAAAATGTCCAGCTCTAATGCTAACCAACGTACCAATTCCTCAAGCCGTGGATGTCACTTACCTTGGTATCCACCTAGACAGAAGACTAACTTGGCGCAAGCACATCGAGGCAAAAAAGTCACAGCTTAAACTGAAAGTGAGTAGCTTACATTGGATCATCAATGCTCGGTCCCCTCTACGTCTGGAGTATAAAGTCCTCCTATACAACTCCGTACTGAAACCCATCTGGACTTACGGTGCCGCACTATGGGGAAATGCAAGTACCAGCAATGTCGACATTATACAAAGGGCGCAGTCGATGATTTTAAGATCAATCAATGGGGCTCCGTGGTACATACGGAACGACAACATTCAAAATGATCTAAATATACCTAGCGTAAAATCTGAAATACTTAGTCAACAACTAAAGTATTCTGCGAAACTGGATGGACACCCTAATGTTCTTGCCAATTCCCTTACGCGAACTAATAATAGAACTCGTCTTAAAAGAAATGACAGACCAACCCAATAATAAATGATTAGGGCCGCCTGCAATATCCCATGGATATATGATAAGTACTAGATTAAGAAAAATATCTCAAACTTGTTGTTAGGCTTTAATTTAAGAGTAGATTCAACAAATATATATTCAACGTTAAAAAAAAAAAAAAAAAACTGCCGCCGCCAATTCTACCGCCGCCGCTGCTGATGATGTGAAATTTAGACTGAACCATTTATAACTGCCTGAAGAGTTTTCTACGTCAATCTGAAGTTCCCCCCAACTGCCGTCTTAGCCACTAATCAAGGCTGCACTTCTAATATCCAAACGCTGGCTGGGAGGTGGATAGCTTTCTGCTTGGCAACTTCCAGACAATACTTTCTGAAGCCTAACGTTGCATATAGCCGCTTCAAATGCCCCGCCCAGTTGGTGGTGTTTCAGCTGGTTTGATAGATTTGACCATATGAAGTGTGTTAGTGTCGGGCTATTTTTCCTGTTACGGTGTTTGTCCTATTACATACATAGATGTCATTATGGACAAACATGTGTACGTCAAAACTATTTAGGAAGTAATGGTACCACATGCCGAAGACAAGGTATCACTTTGTTGCGTCTTTCAAAAAGTCAACGACCCGAAAAACACAAGGAAAGTGACAAAAGCTCGGATTGATAATGCAGGAGTAGATTAATTAAAGTTGGCCGCATAGTCACCCGGTCGAAAATTTGTAGTGCGACGTTAAGAAGGGAGTAGCTGCTGCAAAACCAGCCACTATAAGAAGTCCTTGGACTGCTATAGAGCCAGAAACTAATAGTTTTCAAGCCGCGTCGCTGCGCGGCCGTACGGGGAAACAATGAATCAGTCACTATTTATTAACAGGGTGATATTAAATTGGTCTTTATTTTGAAACTATTTCCTGCTCTTTCAAATATGTGCTACAATTATTTTGACACAAAATCTTCAATATTTTCGAAAAAAATAAAATAAATATCAAAGTACTAGAACTGGAACTAACATCGATAGTTTTTAATCACGATACACTACATGATCTATTATACCTAAAAAATGACAAAACCAATTAAAATAAATGATTCATAATTGAATTTTTGTGAGTTCCAGCGTCGCGCAGTTGGGACTCTGCTACTTTGAAGATTATGAATACAAATTTTTGAAATCGGTTGAGATTCATGGGTACTAGAGACATTTTTATAAAATGGGAATAAATGATAATTTTTTCCAAAATCCCAACTTTAAAACAATATTCGGCGATTTCAACAATAGATCTTGGATTTTTGTTTGTTTTATGTGAAAAGTATGTTCTTTATTAATAGCATGTTTCATAAATTTTAATAATTACGCAAAGCGTTATTGAACTAGAACCGTTTAAAAAAATACACTTAATATTGGCGTTTTTTGAACTTTGAACAGAACTAACAGAACCCTAGAAATAAGTAGTCCCATTTAGATTTATATTTAGTTATATGGTAATAGGTTTTATTTTAGATTATAATTAGGTTTTAGTAACTATAAAAATGGTTGAATTGTATGTTAATTGTTTCGTCTTTAGGTTTTTATTGAGAGCGTCGTTTCTCATTCGTCTTTACACGTCTTTCGTCTTTAATACGTCTGTACTTCTTTTATACGCGCCTTCTCGTCTTTAATACTTCTTTAATACACGTCTTCTCGTCGTTGGCTCGTCTTAAAAAGTTCTTCTTCCTCGTCGTCTCGTAGCAGCCTTGCCACATCGTCGTTTTGTGGGTCGCTTGCCTTCATTCGGCGTTAGCAACCCAACCCCACATCTAAGCATTCGGCCCGAATGCGCCGTCGTCATCATCATCATAGTCTGTTGACCATGGCTTCATATATTCAGCACACTCTGACGTATTCTTTGGACCATATGAATTTCCCATCTTTAGTACATCATAAGTATTGTTTTGCTTTACTTTAACAACTTGGTATTGGCCCAAATACTTTGGCTTCAGTTTTAGGCCGGCGCCAAATTGTGTTCGCTTTAGAACTAGATCACCTTTTGGCGACTAGATCACTAACGTCGTAATGTTTGGCTGGTTTACGTCTCAAATTGTATGACTCCTTATTCTCGTTTTGCATTTTCAGGATCTGCGTCTTGGCTTTACATCGTAGTTCGTTGCGGTCGTCTTCATATGTAGCTATGTTTTCATCAATAATTAGTTTTATCAGCTGATCATCGTCTTTGGTTCGCATCTTCACTCCTATTAGCAGCTCGAAAGGTGTGGAATTAATACTTCTAGCATATGTGGAATTAATTGCTTGTTGGACTCATGGATACATGTTTGCATCATTTTGTTGGATCGTCGATGCTGAGCTTAGAAAGTACTGAAATTATAATTGTATTCAACCTCTCGACTTGTCCGTTTACTCGGGGTAGACCAGTTGTCGTCTTCACTTATTTCATGTTTTCATCTTGGCCATACTGAATAAAGATATCTGCGGTGAAAGCAGCACCTCTATACGAAATAATTGTTGAAGGATTACCGAAAATTGAACTCTGTGCAGGCAGCTTTGCTATAACTTCGTTTGCACTGGTTGACTTCGTCGGATAAAGCCAACAGAATTTAGTGAATGAGTCAATTACGGCTAAGATATGCTTATAATTCTTATGCGTCGAATCAAGGGGACCCAAAAAATCTACATAATATGTGGATGTAGCAGACCTTCCTGCTTACCTCTTTTCCGATTACTCATGATACAAGGTATACAACAGCTTATGTATTTTTCGATTTTATCCTCGATGTTTGGTATATAATAATCCTTGCAAATCAACTCCTTAGTTTTTCTGATTGCGAAGTGACCTCTGTCATGTGCTCGGCTAATTATTTGTTTCTGCATACTGTTTGGTACCACAATCAATTCTACATCATTTACAAGCTTGTACAAAATATCCGACTTTAAGAAATAGTTGTCATACGACTGCTTTTTATCGGTAAGTACTTGCTTAATAGCTTTAAGTTGTTCGTCTTGCATTTGAGCTTGCTTCAGTCCGATACTTATACTATCTTCAGTTATTGTTAATATTGGATATCTACTCAGGGTGTCTACATGCTTCATACGTGTACCAGGACGATGTTCAACTTTAAAATTATACTCTTGTAGAAATAAGACCCAACGTGCAACTCTTGTGCACAAGCTTTGCTTATCAAGTGTCTTCGTAAAAGCATTGCAGTCAGTTATCAAACGAAAATTGATTCCTAAAAGGTAAACTCTAAACTTGTTCAAGGCCTCAATGACTGCTAGAACTTCCTGCTCATAACTCGAGTACTTGCGATGTGCATCTGTAGTCTTCTTACTCATAAAATAAACAGGGTGTAATTCGTTGTCTTCATCTGATTTTTGCAATAGGACTGCACCAAATCCATCTATTGAAGCATCTGTATGAACTTCGGTTTCGTACTTCTGGTTATATATCTTTAATACTGGATTTCCGGTCAACTTCTTCTTTAATAAATTGATAGCATACTCTTCTGCTGCACCTAGATGGAATTTATTATTGGATTTCAAGAAGTCTTTTAATGGTTTTGCAATAATTGCGTAGTTGGGTATAAATTTTCTGAAATACCCACTTAAACCCAAAAAACTTTGCAATTGCTTGGGTGTCTGAGGAATTTTGAATTTAGAAACGGCTTCAATATTTTCGGTTGTCGGATACAACATCTGATTTTCAATAATATGTCCTAAGAATTGGATTCGTCTTTTCAAAAAATGACACTTCTTAATGTTGAGTTCCAGTCCATAGTCTTTGCAGGTAGTAATAACTTCTTTTAAATTTAAAACAGCTTCTTTTTCATCTTTTGCTGGAATTATTATGTCGTCTATGTAGGGAAGTGCAATACCTCGTCGAGTAAGGGGTCGAAATATTGCGTTAATGTGCCGTTGAAACACACCAGGCGAATTGGAGAGTCCAAAAGGTACTTTTTTAAATTGATATTGGCCATTCTGAGTCACAAACGATGTGTACTTCTTACTTGATTCGGCCACTGGCACGTGAAAAAATCCGTTTTTCAGATCTATTGTACTGAATATCTTTGCATCTTGGAGTCTATCAAGTTGGTCTTCAATAAGTGGCAGGGGAAAACGATCTTTTACAATTTACCTTATTGATGCGTCTAAAATCAATACAGAGTCTCGGTGAGCCGTCACGCTTTTTGACAAGGACTACAGGGCTTGTAAACCCTGTATTAGATTTTTCAATTATATAGTTGTTTATCCACTCTTCAATTTGTTCGTCGGCTATTTTTGTTTCTTGAAACGGTAGTCTGCGCGGACGCGAAAATATTGGGGTTTCGGCATTTAATGCTATGTTCATCTCGATTTGGGTTGACTTTGTTTTAAGCGGCTTATAGTTTTCAATTAAATCTCGAACTTCAATTTTAGCTTTTTCACCCGCAGCTTGATCTATATTTATTTCGTCATTATTCGCGATTGATTCAATTTGCATTATTTCAATTCCGAAATCTCGATCTCATTCTCTACATATTTACGCACTGTTAGACCATAACGATTAAAAATTAATTCTGCAAGAAGGCAAATCTGTTCACCAATGATTATTTTAATATCCATACACTTCATTGGAACAACGTAAAAGTCAAGAACATAGTCATCATTATCGATTTTAATTGATTTTGCGAAATGCCCAATTGGTCTTATCTGATTCTTATCACGATCGCCGCCAAATCCAATAAGACTTACACTGCACGACAAAAGTTGTTGCTCACTTAGTTCTTTGAATAAGTCTTCGCGCATAACATTGAATTTGCTGCCTGTGTCAAATAAAGCCGAACAATTTATATTCTCTATTAACACTGTTTTACTCGTAATTTTACTTTGACGTTGTAAAGTGTACGCATTCACTTTTTGTTCATCTTTTTGTTTAACTTGACTGCATTTACTGGCAATATGCCCAAATTGGTTACACTTAAAACATTTTCGACCTTTATCTTTATTGCTGCAATCACTTGCTATATGGCCTTTATGTCCACAACTATAACAGCTAACTTCTTTATTTTTGGATATTACGTTACTTGGCATCTTTTTAATAAAAACACTGCGGTCGACTGCTTTGGATTTTTCACACATTGTTTTATAGCTTCTTAGTTTTGATTTAAAATTCTTTAGGTCGTTTGCACCGTATAAAACCGATTTATTAGTTTCACGATCATCTATCCCGTCGATTATATATTGAATTAGAGCTTGATCTTCGATTCTACCGCGCGATGCAATGTCTTTCATTTTATAAAAATATTCTTGCATATTTTCACTTTTGTTTCGCTTTCTTTCGCTCAGTTGTTTATGTTACTCTTTGCTCGATACGGTCTGCCTAAATTCGCTTAATAGTGCATTTTTGAGTATTGACCAAGAATTAATACCTCTTTAACTGAAAACAAATAGCTTGGCATTCCCTCTTAGCGACTTTTTAGCAAAAACTAATTTTTGAAGGTCATTAAAGTCCATCAAAAGAGCCCGATCCTCGAATTCTGAAAGCCATTCCTCAATTCCAATTGAATTTGTTCCATCGAATGTTCTAATTGTGTCCTCTATGTCTCGAAAATTCATACCAAAACGCATAGAAATGTCACTATAACGTTTTTCGTCTCCACTGTTTCTCTTACATCTTTGTGAATTCTCTTTCTTTTTCTGTTCAACGTTTTCTTCTGCATCATTGTACACACTACTGTGAGCGGCACTTTCGTTACCCTCTTGGTCGTCAAATTCGTCGCTGCTTTCGTCGTTGCGCTCTTCGTTTTCACAAAACAAACTGCGAAGTTCGTGGAATACATGTGACTGCAAATTCTCTACTTCGTGCCCTATACCGAGTATGTTACATATAGAAACGAGATCACGTTCAGACAAGTTCGCTTCAACGTATATTTTCTTGCTTTCGTACTGCGCGTCATTCTCATCGAAGCTGAATCCAGAAAATTCTCTTAACCGTTGCCGATTATTTCTGTCTCCCTCTCGCTCATATACATATTTATGCAAAGCAGTAATGCTTGGTTTACTGGTACTAGCAATTTTAGCATTAATGAAATTTTTTAAACACGGCATTTTGGTTATGATGGAAAAAAAATTACGTTATTTTTTACAGCATTTATTGTTTTATATTCTATTAGTCAGTTTTTCCTTTAACTTCTTTATACTTTCTTAGCAATCTTTTCACAGTTTTCTTTTCACAATTCACTTTTCAGCATTCTCTTTTTACCGTTCGCGGACGAGCGCACAATTTTGTGGGACTGGGTTCCGATTCCGTAGAAATAAGTAGTCCCATTTAAATTTATTTTTAGTTATATGGTAATAGGTTTTATTTTAGATTATAATTAGGTTTTAGTAACTATAAAAATGGTTGAATTGTATGTTAATTGCTTCGTCTTTAGGTTTTTAATGAGAGCGTCGTTTCTCATTCGTCTTTACACGTCTTTCGTCTTTAATACGTCTGTACTTCTTTTATACGCGCCTTCTCGTCTTTAATACTTCTTTAATACACGTCTTCTCGTCGTTGGCTCGTCTTAAAAAGTTCTTCTTCCTCGTCGTCTCGTAGCAGCCTTGCCACATCGTCGTTTTGTGGGTCGCTTGCCACCTCGTCTCACGTGGATCGCTTGTCACACAGTCGTTAAACAGCTGTTCTGAGGTGGTCTGGCCATTCGGCGTTACCAACCCAACCCCACATCAATACCGGACTACATACACTAGGTTGGTGAAATATTTACCTATCAGATGTACATAAGTGGTCTCAATCTGCGGAAACTTGCGACACCGATGCGTAAGCAATAAAATTAAGGAATTCTCTGCAGGTATAAGGAAGAAGAGGAGCGCATGTAGCTTCTTTGTATTTAAATTATAACATTGCGTAATATTGTTTTGTAAATACTATCTGTTTACATTAATGCCTTTTACAATGTTAGATTGCTAATTACCTGCTTTGGAAAAACAGACAAGACAGGTAAATGTTATTAAAGTTGAAAAATTGGTCCTAGATATTGGAAGTAGATATTAAGTTTATTACCTATTTAATACAAATAGGGTAATACCGGTTTTGCGTTATAGATAGTTAATTCAAAGAATATAATATAAAGTGATAAATATTCCTCTCGTTTTTGACAGTTTATTTTTAACACCATAAGTGGAAACACCTTAAATCCGGACTGTGCGTTTGTAGAGTTTGTAGAGATAGCATGGGGTAAAAGGCATGTCAAAATAATTTGATATACATACATTTTGTTTCATTTTGCCATCTTATCATAAGCGGTTGTGCATTCTCGTTTGTTTTATAATTGTTTGTCTGAAACGGACCACATAATTATCATTCGTGCTTTTAATTTTTTTGTTTCATTTTACTTCCTTCTCTTTATCCGTCCAGTGATAGCACTAATCTATTTTTCCAGCTTGTAAAGTTTACGCCGTAGAGAATTTGAATTAATATATATTCAATCTTTGCTTGAGTACGAAAGCACCTTTTATAGAGGGAGACGTGCACGCGCAACGTAGTTGAAATTGTAATTAAAAAGCAGACAAAGTTACAGCTAAACGGTGCTGACGATGACGAAGAAGGCAATGAATTTGCGTGACAACAGGTGTCCAACAAAAACTTGTATACTTCATCAATCCGTCCTATCCTAGAACACGGATCTTGCATATGGAAAAGCAATCTTCCTTCTTTAATTAACCGTAGAGTAATTCTTGGTGCTATCTTTATTCACAAACTTTTAATAGGTGAAATAGACTCTCCTGAGCTATTGAACCAGTTAATTGAACCTGTCTGTATCCCGTAGACCTACAAGAAATTTAATTCCTCTGTCCTTAAAACACTATATTTCTAACTTTTCTTTGCAAGAACCTTTTCGAGTCCTACGCTCTGATTACAATCTTCTTTTTCCCCTAATCAGATCAGAAGCCTCTGTTTCTTTTCTAAGAACCTCAATTCTATCACAGTTAGCTCGTAATTAGCTGTAGTTAGTCATATTTAAATTGTTTTCCCGTTTTATTTGTATTTAACCACGCGATCCGATATACGCCAAACGGTTGGTCGGGCGGGAGGTGGGTAGCTTTCTGCTTGGCAACTTCCAGACAATACTTTCTGAAGCCTAACGTTGCATGTAGCTGCTTCAAATGCCCCGCCCAGTTGGTGGTGTTTCGGTGGTGTTTTAAAAAGTCAACGACCCGAAACACACAAGGAAAGTGACACAAGCTCGGATTGATAATGTAGGAGTATATTAATTAAAGTGGCCCGCATAGTCACCTCGTCAAAAATTTGTAGTGCGACGTTAAGAAGGGAGTGAGCGCCAAAAC